>JAMQGT020013726.1:0-35000 GCA_024447675.2 Pterophyllum scalare | reverse complement strand
CATTTGTCAAGCAGTTTTGTGAGGGATTTGTTTCACATTGTCTTCACTGTTTACAAGCACTGCAGGCAAGAAGACCATTTTATGTCACTTAACTGATTATTAGAGCCTGACTAAGACTGGATTTTTAGAGTGTAATAATTTCAGATGCCAACATATTGGCAGCATATTCTTAATGTAAATTAAAAGAAGAAATACATGACAGCTGGGATAAGCTCCCAGCTGAAGGTGGTCAGGATGCAATAATTATACACTCACTGACCACTTTATTAGGTACACCTTGCTAGCACTGACTTAGACTCCCTTTTACCTTCAAAACTACCTTAATTCTTTGTGACAGATTCAACAAGGTGCTGTATTTTCACCCAAATAACTGGCACTCACTGGATGTTTTCTCTCTCTCTTTTTTTTTTTCATTCTTTATAAACCCTTAGAGATGGTTGTGTGGGGAAAATCCCAGTAGATCGAGCAGCTTCTGAAATACTCACGACCACCCTGTTTGGCTCCAACACTTGTGTCACATTCAAAGTCACCTAAACCATCTTTCTTCTACATTCTGATTCTCACTTTGAACTTCAGCGGGTTGTCTTGACCCTGTCTGCATGCCTAAATGTACTGAGTTGCTCTCATTTGATTGGCTGATTAGACATTTGTGTTAAGGAGCATTTGAAACAGGTGTACCCAATGAAGTGGCTGGTGAGTGTACAGAGCCATTGGCCACAGGTACACTCATTTGCATGGCCTTGCATCAGCTGGTGGATTAATCCAAACAGTGTTAATTCAAACTGGATTCAAACAGCAACAACAAAGAATTCCCTCAACAAATAATGTGTGCTTGCCATACATATTATTTGCTATTAGTTTAATTAGCTATTAGTTAAATTTTAAGGCCACAGAAACACTTCTCCATACTATGTTGGGGATTACACTACCTTTCAGTTGCTACATTTTATTCGTTTTTTTTCTTAATGTTTAGATTAACGTCTCTGACTGCCTGAAAAGTCCTGGAACCAGGTACAGTCACACCATGGTGCGGGAAGTGAATGTATTTCAGTTCAATTCAGTTTTATTTAATTAATTAATAAAATTAATAATAATTTAATTATAATTACACTTGGTGACAGTGGGAAGGAAAAACTTTAACAGGAAGAAACCTCCAGCAGAACCAGGCTCAGGGAGGGGCAGTCGTCTGCCGCAGACAGTTGGGGGTGAGGGGAGGGACAGGACAAAACACAAGCTGTGGAAGAAAGTCAGAGGTGATTAAATGCAGAGTGGTGTACAAACAGAGTAAAAAGAGGTGAATGAAAATTTGAGTGTAGCACATTGTGCTGCAATAGTGCAGAGCTCCATGAAACACATCCAACTTCATCCACTGTGTTCCCACTAAGCCTTAATCAGCTCACCAAGCTCATCCATATTATTGTCCAAACACCTCAAATTCACCATGATGACAGCTTGAACAGTTCCAGCTCTGAAACCCCATCATCTCCTCATTGCTCCAGGCAGTAGAACTGTCAGCTGGTAAAGATTCTGCCAAGAGTGTATTGTGAAGAAAAACCACAAGTAGACTTTTAAAACCAGAATTTAAAAGATTTGCAAAGAAAAACAAGCCATTTAATCTTTGCAATCATTCTAAATTACTCTAAGAAAACAAAAATTTTCATATTGGACAGTGTATATGCTGATACTGATGAGTGGTTTGGGCTAAAAAAATTATGGTCATGCACAAATATTGGACGATAAGTCAATAATGTAGGTATCATGACAGTTGTGGCGCAGTGGATTTATGTTAATACTTTTATTTTACATATATACTCCCACACCATTACTTGTCATGTTGGAGTGAGCTGTACCACGCTGTGTTGACCGCTCAACCTGAAAATGAGAAAATTCACTCAGGCATGACTGGACAGCCCAGACATGAGAACCCAACTAATTATTAACGTACACAAACACACGCGCACAAAATCTCATGGATCCCATGTAGCAGCCAATACTCACGGGAAATTAATTATCATGCTACACACACCAACAGAGAGATGCTGAGGTAGGCCTAATTAGGTGTCTGATAGCATAGACTTAACAAAATTGACCACATCTACACCCATGTGAATGCACTGATCTATCCTCCTGCATAGCAATGGAGAAATCCAACATTTTTCAGTCACTTCCACTCATGTTGAGTGACAGTTTTTATTTTTCCTGTGTTTCTAGTGTTGATGTTTCTCCCTGATGTATTCTAACCTCCTGACTTTAAATTCTTCACTAATTTCTATTCTATCAACATCTGTGTCATATATGAGGCTTTTATTTATGTATTTATTTTTTTGAATGCTTGTGCTTTCCTAATTTGCGAGGTCATAAAAACATACTGTTCTTGTTTGGAGTAAGAAAATAAATTTAAAATGTAGGGACAAAATGTAGGGAAAATTTATTGTCATAGGACTTCACTGATGCTGACTTTTCTCACATTTCTTTTAAAACAAGATTCATTGTAAACTATCTGAAAAAAGGGATTGTTTGTCTTCCATTAGACATTAAGCTTAAGATAATTTAGAATTTACTAAATATATCCTACTGTGAAAGAAATAACCAGGCTTCTCTACAAGATTAAAGGGATCCTTGTGACTTGGGATGAAGCATTGCTTCTGACTCTGTTTTGTGTCTGTGTGTTACCAATTGAGGGGAAAAAAGCATTCCTTATCTTTACTGTGCAATGTGTGAATTATTCTTTTGACTGATTGTTTTGTGATTGATTGCTGTTTCATGTCAGGAGAATGCCAATTTCATTATTTCCAGAAACCAAGATGAATTACAAATTTTTGACCAACGAAGAGAAATATAATTATTTTATTTGAAAAACTGGAACCAGCAAATGCCTGGCATTTTTGTGATGGCTGAATGGCCATTCAGCAGTGCAGTTTTGTAAATGTGCAAGTAGAGTTAATGTTTAGAAATAGTTGCACAAATTACTGTGTATCATGATGTTTGCCCCACTAAACAGAGTTAGTTGTGCCTTATTATTGTTGTTGTTAGATATCTATGTACTTGATGTGTTTAGAACGGTGAGGGAGGAGGGTGCGCAATTTATACAGGCCCCCTCGCTCATCAGTGGGCAGTATTATCATACATTAAATCCAATTGAAGAAAAGTCAGTTGATTTTTTTTTGTCTGTTTACTGGTATACCCAGCACTAATATACTGTAGGCAAAAGATGGGCAAAGCAATTTGAAATATGAAGCCAGTCCCAAGTACTTTAATCCTGCATTCACCAGGGCCTCCTTCTTGTTGTTTAAAGAAGTCTGGTTGTGTAGAAGTCTATTGGAAAGCAACACTTCAGCTGCCTTGGTATAGTTTCAGGTCTTAAGGGGCATCTACACAGGAAGAGTTTTGCAGTGACATTGCAACCAGAGACCATTGAAAATCAGCAACTTGAAGTGATTACAAGCAATAGAAGCAACTGCCAATGAGAGGAAAGGATACTACTGATTGTCATATGACAGGGTGGTAAATAAATTAGAGGGTTACCTAGGCACAGCCTGAATGTCCATTGGCAATCAAACATCAGCAACAAAGTGGCAGGCGACAAGCAAATTGCTACCTGTATGGTTGTTCCTTTATGAATACAGCATAATCATGAATGATCCCCATTAGAGTCGTAAACAGTGATGAGCAGGGTATAATTTAGGGCAGAGTTACCCTGTGGGTGTCTCTCAGGGTTTCTCAGTCATGAGCTTTGGGTAGTGACTGAAAGAATGAATACAAACGGTGTAAATGAGCTTCCTCCACAGGGTGGCTGGCCTCTCCCTCAGAGAGAGGGTGAGGACTGCAGTTCTCCCCTCTTTACCGAATGACCACTTGCTAGCGCTAATGGCTGTACCCGCTGGCAAAATGTGATGATAGCAATCTGTTCTGGTAGCTAACAACTGAAATTCTCAGGCCGGCATGAGAGTACCTCAGCCAGTCACAGCGCCGGGCAGTCAGCCGCTACCTAGAACCCTGTTTATGGCCACAGTGTACCCATCTTCTCATGGCTGCTTCTAGCAGGATAATGCACCATGCCACGAAGTTCAAACCATCTCACATTGAACATGGCAATGAGTTCTCTGTACTTAAATGGCCTCCACAGTCACCAGATCTCAGTCCAGTAGAGCACCTTTGGGATCTGGTGGAATATCATGAATATAATGCTTTTATGTCAATCTGGACTCTGTGGAATGTTTCCAGTACCTTGTTGAATCTATGCCCCAGGGAATTAAGGCAGTCCTGAAGGCTAAAGAATGTCCAGCCTGGTACTAGCAAGGTGCACCTAATACATTGGTAAGTAAGCATACAGACTCTCAGATATGACACTAATAGATGGCATAAAAAAAGAGAATATAGGAACGAATGACCCAAATGATGATGTTAGGAGAGAAGAAATAATTGAAAAATAGAAAATGTGACACTGAGAGGAGGAAGTGCATCATGCAGAGCGACAGAGAGAGAGAGAAAGGGTGTGCCTTTCTAAATTCATTTTTTTCAGCATGCTACTAATGAAAACCATCTAATATTATTCATGAGTTTTCCTGCTGTGCGTGCAGTCCAGCCATGGACCTGCCATGCAAAAGACTATCACTTCACACAACATCTGACAGAGACACGGGGAGAAGAAGGGCAGAAAAAAGGCAGCTAGAAGAAAGAGGGAAAAGGATGAAGGGAATGAGTGGTTGACAGAGGAAAAGAGGAAACCTAATAAGAGATGAGACGGATGAGTTTCCTAGGAGCAGCCGTAATCTCTGTATGAAAATGAGTCACTTCTGTTAATGAAATGGGCTTATTTTGCCAACTAACTGATGAAGACTAAAGAATGTTGTATCCTTGTCATTTATTATATGTTTATTTGCTGTGTTTTCTGTTCATTTTTAGCCTTCTCACTCTGCTCTTATTGTGCATATCTATATTTGGGCTGTGTATGTGTATATCACACATTGTACTGCATGAAGCAGCATATGTTCTTGACCTTGCATTGCTTATTGCCTGGAGGACAGAGCAGCATCATCTCTTTGTATCTGAATCATGAAATAATGTGTATAAAATATATAGTATGTGTGTGGGTGTTTGAGCCGAGTGATCCCGAATGACAAACAGAGAGCACTTAGTTGAAAGAACACTTGCTTGAACTGATAAACTAAAAAAAAAATTCAATTTTTTGTTAAATCGGCAGTAATAGATCACATTTTTTACATAATGTTTGCACTATGATTGAATTTTTACTGTCCAGTTCTCGGATGTCAAGGGGGAAAATATTTATCTTCCTGAGTGTTACGTAACTCCTTATAGAGAGGAAATATTCAATTACCCTCAGTCAAGATAAGCCCTCTTCAGTCCTGCTGGAATACCTGGATCACGTGACCAAACCTGTTCTTGGTGTTTGTGTCTGAGTCAATACTAAGTGCTTATCAGCCTGGAGGCGATCACCATAACAACAGTTTCTGTGATGCAACTGTACATTTATGCTGCTACTGATAAAGCTGTCTGGATTTCTGTTTGTCTCATCTCTACATGTGGCTCTCTTTTCTCAGTGACCCACTGTCACATTTAGTTTTAGCCACTGACAGACTTTTATGTTGGTATCAGTAATTTTAAATTGTATCCTTATTCATCTTATTAGAACTCAGTTTCAGTCGAATAGCCAGATAAGAAGTACAGTTGTAAAGAACCCACTTCTGTGCACAGATGTACTGGCTGAACATTGGGGTTGTATAATCATGTATCCAAGGAGGCCTGCAAGGGTTTGGACAGTCACCCATTTTTAAAGTTGATGTCATGGCCTCGGAGTAAGCAGCGTTGTTTCCACAAAAACTTTAACATTGGCCATAACGCATTACTTCAATCACATCTTGATTGATTTAATCGCCACTGTGTTGGTGTAAAGGGGCAAAATTACAAAAATTGTGTTACTGTCCAAAAACTCATGAACTTAGCTGTATATTACAATAAGATTTAACCATATCAGTGGCTAGTGTTTTATCTGCTGGCAGATAAATTTTCCATTGACTAAATGTTTAAAGATAGTGTGATGAAGAGGCGACTTCCAGAGAAAGCCAATCAGAAGAATTTTTTTCCCCAGAGGATTAACTGAGGGGGTGCACCAAGACCAAGTATAAAATTTATTTTAAATGTGACTAATGCAAAGCTACTTTAGTCCAGGTCCAAGAATAAAAATATGAAGCTGGAAATGAGCATGAGAAGTTCCCTTTAAAACAGTTCTCTCTCTCTCTTTTTTTGTGTCTTTATTTCCCAGCATAAAAATAAAACTGTCAACCAAATTATTATTTTTAACATTGACATCAGCCTTGGTTTTTGCAGTTGGTGCATCCCTACTAAAAACATTGTATGGTGTCCTACACTGTCCTCTTTTATAGACAAATGAACAAATCATCTTGGTCAACCATGTCAGAAACCTTTTATAAATTCTGTTCACTTAATAGAATTATTCAGTAACCACTCTAGTCACAATGATTTTTCAGAGATTATTTAGCATATTTAATTTCTTTCTGGGCCTGGAAACGTATATAAATAAATCCTATAATAATCTGTCTGTTTGATCTCCTTTTACCAAATTTACCCAATATCAAATTATATATACTGTCGAGTGTAGCTCCTGCAGCATGCAGCACCTGAGTGGTAACAGTCCCCATAAAGTTAAGTGGCAGGAAACAAGTACAGAAGTGAAAAATGGGGCTGTCATCATCATTGCTCTTTGGTCTATGGAAGATGGATGGATTTCCTGTGGCTTGCAGCTTGTAGTTATGCTCTGTGTTTAGGTCTGACCTCGTCCTATCTGTTGTTACTACCCTATGTCTCAGACTCCAGACGTGTTTCATGGACTGTGGGTGGCTTCCATGTTTCTGGTTGGTCTCAACATGACAAGAATAGCTCTGCTTTCATGAAACTCAGTCCCAGGGTGAGACTATAAATTTACGATTGAATTCCAAGCTCAGAAGGCAAATAGGACACAGCAGCATAACACAAGTGTGGGGTGGGTGGGTGGCGGGGTGATAAGACAGATGTGGAGGACAGCTGTAAAATGCAGAATCTAAAGAGCGAGGAGGGGAGAACAGGAAAGAGAAGAGTGTTTTGGAAACTTGTACAAGCCTGATGGCGCCTCGAGCCAAATACAACAATCGAGTCTGGTCACACGCTGATAGATGAAACACTCAGAGGAAACACTTGACTTCTGTCACTAATGTTGATGGGCAACAGCCTTTGGTCAGACCTACACTCTGTGTGTTTTATATTAAATTTCACACTTTGCCTTTAAGCTATTTCAAATGTCATCTACTGCATTCATGGGTTCGGCATGTCCAATCTAATCAAATGTGCCACATTCAGTAAGATAAGCTGTGGGTTAATGTATTTAAATCCATCATAACATTTTCTCCATTATGTCATATTTCGTGTATGTAAGCTCATAATAACATCCACTGTCAGATTTAATTAGCGGGATTTCATTATTTTCTCTCTTTTTCTTTCTTCTTATATGATAAATCCATAAAGATTTGTGACTTATTATTGTATATTAGCTCATTGCTAAAGCAGCCTTGAGCTGTTCGACTGTCGGTGTTTGTGCTCTACTGTTGGCAAGGCAAAAAATCCTTAACACTTTTATGATGAGTTTCTCTTGTCCAGTGGTCTACCATGTACAGTGTAATTGCAGCTTACTTTCATTGTAATCACCCGACCCCCCCCTTTAATATTTATTTATTTGTTAATTTAAAATGCTGTCTCTATTGTAAGTGGTGATCCCCAGGGCTGAAAAAGTAAGCCAGCGTCAAAATCTGAAAACTACATTTCCTCTGGTGACCACTTGTGGGTGTTGATTTACTTATTTATTTTCATAACTGAACTTTTTTAACTGCATTGAAACTTAGTCAAGCATTCTTATTCTTAACGTGAAGCAAGGTTTTGCCTTGTTTTACGTGCCTGAATTCTGTCCTGTTGGAAACCTGTGAATAGACCCTCGTCCCTAACAGCCAGTCAGATGAGGAGTACAGTCAATAGCTGGAATCAAGTTGCAGAAACCTATTTTGATAATTTGCCATGAAGTCCTACAATTTTTCTCCTTTTTCTAAGCCTAGTGTTCAAGTTCTGTTTTATTACCTCTCCCACCAATAGGTGGAGGGAAGTATGTTTTCACCCCTGTTTATTTGTTTTGTTTGTTTGCTTACCCTACATTAAAACCCAGGTTTAAAAAGGTATCTGAAGTTAATGGAGAGATGCATGGAAAAGTAGACCTTTTGACATATGAGAATTATGTTGTGAGAAATGGTATCCTTTATCGGTGCAAAGGCAAGAATGAGGCCATAGCATTACCACAGGCTCTTAGGCACAAAGTTTTATGTGTCCTGGCTTGTACACTCAAGTGCAGCAGTTTGACATGTCAGCTCATCTAAAGGAGTGGTCTGTGCCCATCTTCAGCCAGTTGCTTGTACACTGTAAAAAGGGATATGGGGTTTTAGTCAGATGGACTCATGTAATTATGCTGAGTGAACTCATTGTCCATTAAAACTAACTAAGATGAGTTGTGTAATGAGGTTGTTGTCCATTACAACTAACTAAGATGAGTTGTGTAGTGAGGATGTTGTTGTTGTGGTTGTTGGTGGTGTGTTGCTGTGATGTCCGTGAAATGCTCTTGCTTATTTAACAAAGACCAGAAGCTGGATAAATTTTATTCCAGCCTCATGCCTTTGCCCAGACGCCAAGTGACCGCTGGCCAAACTGACACTGTCCGTTGGCAATATAACTCAAAGTTTTGTGACAAAATTGATGAAACTCTGTAGAAATGTTCCTTAGAGGCCCAAGGACATAAGATTTCATTTTCAAGGTCAAAGTCAAGGTCACTAAATATTTTCCCCCAAAATTAAATAAATAAATAAATAAATACTTCCGTAGGTTGTGTACAGAGGCTGCAAAGACCCTGCGAGTCTAATTAGGAGCGTCTAACCAAGCTAGCTCCAAAACAGAAGCAGCTTCAGGTGGAGAACATCAGGATGCAGCTGGATTTGACCTTTGAGTCCTTCAAAGAGTTTGTTTTTGTCAAACACCACATGTAGGTGTTGTTAATCTGCTGCACTGACGCTGAACTTTATTGGGAGTTTATTGTAGAATTTATTGAGTTTTGGAGTTCATATTTTTCTTTGTTTCTCCCTGTTGATGGTCATGTGTGTCCTTAATGTTACACACATTTAGCATATAGTGCTGCTGTCTAAACAGTTGGTTGTTGAATATATTTCTTTAAAGGGTACCTGATTAAGTATGAAAATACTAAAACTAATACTGAAACTAACTAAAACTAAGCATAAAACAAAAAATAAAAACTAATAAAAACGAGCAAAACCGCTCTGAAAACGGATTAAAACTATTTGAATTAGAGAAAAAAAAGTAAAATCTAACTAAAACTAAACTATAATGTAAAATCCAAAACTATTATAACCCTGGTACCTTGAAACCCAGGATTGCTGACCTTAGCTGATAACTTAGCACATACTCTCATCCAAATATGTTTAATTCTGGCTCCAATAAAACCAAATGGTGATGGCCATGATTCCAGTCCAAACCAGGCGTGGATCCAATTTTTCCAGTTTTTAATGACCGCTTGAGGATGACTGCTGGCTGCTGTCAGCCCTCATAGATGTCCCATGTTAAAATAAAAAAAGGTTTTGGTGTCTGTAGCCAATTTTCCCCTTAATAACAACTATACAGGGCTGTATTTCTTTTATTTTTCTTTACAATTCACTCATTTGAATTTTGTTTTAATTTTGGAAGCCAAAACATTAATATTGAGGTTTGAAACTGCTCAGTTCACAAAACAATGGCTTGATGTAACAGTAGCTCAGTCTGAGTATCATCTTAAAAGAGCATGTGTGCAGTAACTGACATTACGGACCCAAGGCCTGCACGCGATTCATCGAATAACTTGAATACAAGAAGTCCTTGAGCCAAATTCTTTGCGTTGATGCTTCGTTTAATCCTTGTAAGCGCGTGCGTTTCTCCCACATTTGTGACTAAAACACACCTGCAGTTGAAATTTATCTGTGTGTGTGTGTGTGTGTGTGTGAGAGAGAGAGGGAGTGTGAGTGAATAAAAGGCATTACAGCATTAAACCCAAGCAGCTCCCAGTTTTCTCCACAAAAATAATAACAACAGCAGGAGTGAGCATGATTCTGTCCTGAGTCTAACGTGGAGTCCATCTACATACCAACATCAAAGAGGAGCTGTTACCAAGATGGTGAGCTCAGGTGGAGTGAAAGAAACTATGCTTCTAGCATCCAAAACAGCTGTTTCTGTAATCACCATTAAAACAAGTGGTTTGATGAGGGACTCCTGATCAACAAATGCAAAAGTGAAGAAAAGTGAACTTTTTAAGCTGCTCCCATACACCGCCGATTGCTTTATACATCAACACATCTACAACAGAACTATAGAAGTTATAGTAGAAGCATATGTATGAAGACGGTAACTTAATCTGACGCTATGTTCAAATTAGGCAGCTTGGTGAAGTCGGACAACAGCCATCCTACTTCCTGTCTCAGTGATACCTGCAGCAAGCAGGGAAGATATTAAAGATATTAAATCAGAAGCTTTTTTTTTGTTGTTTTTTGTTTTTTTTTCCCAATAAAACTCTGAGCCACTGGCCTGGTGCTATTAGGCTGGACACTGACTTAATATTATTATTATTATTAATATAATATTAACACATACACAATCAGGACATCTGTTTTCTGCAGCAGGAAACATTGAATCAAAGCACAGGACAAACCGCAGTTCTGAGAATGTTGATATGCTTCTTTTCCTCATGCCCCTTTAAAGCTTACAGAGGCATACACTCACTCATACACTATCACACTTAAACACACAGACACACATACACGCACACATGCATGTGTAACCTGTGTTGTGCATCTGTACCTGGTCCTGTCAGGTCATTCATTGTTCGCACCATCTAGGCTCCATAAAGACCAGTTTCTTCTGCGTACAGTCACATGTTAGCTTCCATTGTGTAGGCTTTGGCCCAGTCCTGAAACACAGATAGGTTACACACACACACATACACAAAAATGCATACAAATAAACAGACACCAAATCTACAACATCCAGGAGTTATGATTCTGTCAGAACTCTTCTTTTCTTTTGTTTCCTACTATTGTAAGAAAGTTTTCCAAGAAGACAGATCAAAGGTTATTTTATGCCACAGTGCGGTTGTATGTATAGGTTATTTTACTGGCAGCCTTTTCAGGGTGAACCCTGCCTCCTACTCTGCAATAGCTGGAATAGGCTCCGGACGGGCAGTATGGAGTGATGAATCCAGATTTGAAATTTTTTGGTTCAAATCATTGTCAATATGTACAGAGGAGTTCAACAGTGAGTCTTCAGACATCTGTAAAACACACTGGAGGCACTGTCATGGTTTGTGGCGGCATTTCAGTCACTGGTTTTGGGGATTCTTTTCAAAGTTGACAGAATTTTAAATGCGTAAAAGTACTATCAAATTTTGATCTACTTTGTAATACCATCTGGAAAGGATCTGATTGGCAACGGCTTCATTTTTTCAGCGTGACAATGATCCCAAACACACTGCCAATGCAGTAAAAGCATACCTGGATAGAAAAACACAGTGGTACGCAATCAATCCCGGATTGGCCTCCCCAGAGCCCGGTTCGCAACATTATTGAAACACTGTGGGTTCATCTTAAATGAGAACAGAACAAAAGGCGGCCAACATACACAGAAGAGCTTCAAATATCCTTCAAGAACCTTGGAGAATTATCCCTGAAAACTACTAATTTAACTCATTGGAGTTACACAAATTCTGTTTTTGCCTTATATACTGTATTTCCATGTATGTTCGGAAGTTACAATAAATTGCTGCACCTATTCCCCATTTTCCGAACGAAATATAAAGAAATGAGGGATGGCTCAAGACTTTTGCAAGGCTAATAACTAACTGATTTGAATGCCCCATACTGACTTATGTACGCACACACACAGACACACACACACACACACACACACACACACACGCACACACACACACACACACACACAGACACACAGACACACAGACAAGGTTCCTGTGAGTCACAACTTGCGTATTTTGGTGATGCCCTCACTACTGGCTGTAATTGGCCTTATGAAGCAAACATACTCTGCTGTGCGCCGGCTTGTTATCAGGCTGACAGACAAAGTGGAAAGGACAGTAGTATCACTCAGAGAAACACAGCAGACCTCAGAGGCATGAAGCATATGCATACACACAAAAATACACACAAACCCCACTGCAAATGGACACACAGCTATCACACATCGCTGCTCCGACACAGGCGAGTGATGTGATACTAACTGGCGGCGACAGTGAGGAAAGTGCACCTAATGTATTGCCCTTAGATGACAATCAAATTGGAGATAGGTGAGTAGATAAAATGAGATAATGGGTGCACACAGTCACTTTAATGCAACAGATAGAAACGTATAAGACAACGTTCTTTCATGGGGAAAGGTCAACACAATGACAGAAGTACGCTTGAGTGGATTTAAGGATTTGTTTGGTAATGTTGCAGTTTAACTGTCAAAAACTTACACATGAGGAACATCTGAATATTTTTGTTCAAACACTACAACTACCTAACAAGACAGAAAGTCTGGCATCACAATTTTAGAATTAAAAAAATCCTGGTCCTGTCCCAGCCCACCAAGACCTTTTAAGGTGTCGCTAATGTTTTTCTTGGGTCCATCTACTAAAGATTGCGGACGAGTTCAGATCTTGGTGACCTTGACCTCAAGCTAAAGACCAGAGGCCATGTTTTTTTGAAAATCTTGTGAGCGTGATAACTCGAGAACAATGTTCACATTCACGCCATAGAGGCATACTGTTCAAGCTAGACCCATCAACTTCACACGCATGTTCACTATCACAAGGGCGCTCTTGTGATAGTGACAAATCCAAAACAGCCGATGGTAACACTGGAGCCACGGATTTTCTTTTGTTCCCCTTTTTTTAAGAGTCTGTGCAGAAATAACATGATTTTCAAAATTCCTTCTGTCTAGACGTGAGAGCTTGCTGAGGTGTTCCCGGTGCAAGATGGCTCGCTACTGCAATACTTCTTGCCAGGTACAGTGCATGTGTGTTTGTGTATAGCTTCTTCAGTACATAAATTTACTCCTGGTTGCCTTTTGGGGACCTTTGCTTTTGGAGACAAAAAAGTTCTCATAATGTCAATCATTACATTTCACTGTGAGCTCTTTGTTTATGGCGAGTAGCAGCAGTAATAATGGTTATGATGATTTTTCTGTATGTATCAGTGTATTGAAATGCCCTTCTTCTGCAGAAACAAGCATGGTCGGGTCATAAGAGAGAGTGTAAATGCCTGCAGAGCCTCTTACCCAGACTTCCAACTGACTCAGTTCGTCTAGCTGCAAGACTCGTCTTTGCCTTGGTATGTTGTTTGACTTTCCCGCTGTTAAACTAAATGTGCACAAAGAAAACTGCGTAATACCTATCCTATTATTCGCCATAACAGCCAGACATTCCTGCTCTCAGAAAGCCTTCAGAAAAACCAGAGTTTAAAGAAATCCAACATCATAATGTTTTTCTTATTGTGTGAAAGGTTCGAGGTCTTCATCTGGGGACAGCAATAAATGCAACACATAATGTGCATTAGTAGGGGAACAATATTTCTGTAAAACTCAAATCAGTTGCTGATGCCTTCCCCTTCTTTTTTATTTATTTATTTTTTTATTAAGTTAAGTCCATCTAAGAGCAGCAGTAAGGAGCTCTACACTCTAGATGAACACGAATCACGTAAGTCTGCAAGCATGTTGTAATAAAAGTGCATTATAAAATGTCTGCTTTCCCACCTATGTGTTTATTTATATATAGAAATTGTGTATATGTGATCCAGAAGTAGGTTTTTTTTTTATTTTCAGCTGGATTCATTCCTTTGCCAGATGTTGTAAGGCTTTCCTTAAAAAAAGAGAAAAACATGAGAAAAATTATTACAGAATTATTACAATCTTACCAATCATTAATAATAATCATTAACTTTACAAACATAATTTATCAGCAATATCAACACGCGTTTATAGATGTGATTTGACATCACTTAAGCAAGCAGGGAGGAATAACAACAGAATGATGTGATTGCACATTACAGAGTTCAGTTTTAGAAAACAGCAGGAAAGAATACATTTTGTACTTAAGATCATTTTATTGTTCGTTTTAAACTGAAGCTCGTGACCATAGGTGAAAGTAGGGAAGTAGACTGACCAGCAAATCAACAACTTTGCTCTCTCTTCACCACAGCTAACCAGTCCAAATCGTCATCACTGTAGATTGACACATTACAGCATTAAAGCTCTACACCAGAATAATACTTTCTTTCTTTTTTATTTATTTATTTATTTTTACAGACTAAGTTCTATGTCTGAGCAGAAGAAACAAGGTCTGTCTCAGCTGGCATCCATGTTAGAGCTGTACCTACAGCAGGAAGTACCTGACCTGGTACAGGAAATGGGATCAGCACTGCCACCTTCCTGCCGAGAACCCCTCAGCCTCATTGCAAAGGTTGGCTAAATGCACGTCTAATACAACGTACATCGCTTTTCTGCACAGTAAGATGGCTACATGAACACCTTGACATTCTCATAAGAGACATGAATACATAAACAAAAGCCAAAGTGTCTACCCCTCCACAAAATGACACATCACCTCCTTCTTGACTTACTCGAACATGTGTCTAAGATCTTCCGAGCATCTGTAATCAGATCCCTGTGTTTATGCATTCCCAGAAAATCTACAGGTCTTACTCTATTAAAACGTACCAGCTGCCTTCAATGGAATTTAAACCACAAACTCTTGTGTGTTTGTCTATAATTTGCTCTGCCTCTGTTATCTGTTAGCTTGTGTGACTCCTCCTCGTAATTTCACTGCATCTGAATTCCATCTTGTGTTTTTTCTCATTATAATAATTAAATGTGTGTTTGATAAAACAAAGGTGCAAATAAGCACCACTCACAATAAATGACATCATCAAAGCAAAAAATATCAACTTATTTCATCTGACTTTTCTATATATAAAGCATCATTTACATTTGACTTAAAGATGTTTTCTAAACAGATCATTGTGGATGTATTTCAAATGATTTTGATATCTTTTTATCCCCTTCCAAAATCATAGCCATCCACAGGGTTTTTTTTTTCTTAGCGAGCTCTTTTAGATTTTAGCACGATTCCTCCACACACTTCAATAACAAAGAGAACACCAGATACTAGATTTGCAGGGTTTAAATAAGATTACACCCTGATGATCGAGGTTCACGTCAGTTTAGACTTAACTGTGTAGGGTCAGATGTGGCTACACATTATCATGCTAAAGATCTAGGTACCTACTGTTTTTCTCACCTTACTGTATTCATAACATGAATTAGCATGGCATTTGCTCAAACCCTCAAGTATATCATTAGTGTTGGAACTAAGGACTGAGCCACAAGTTAAGGATGTCATGTGATAAAACATTTGACAGGTGCCTAGAAGTTTCTTCTATATCCTCCGAGATCCTCTTTATAGCTCTGCTCTTAACTGGCCCATATACATCGAGCATGGTGAGATTCTTTTTCTGAGAGATTGGCCAGTAAACCATCTGCAGCCCACTTCAGTAAGCTAAGGCCTCAGTCACACAAGCCTAGAGACCAGTGTACATTGCTGGATATAGATGACCTATGAGCAGCAGTTTATCAAACCTCTAAAGCTTTCTATATTTATGTGCAAGTAGGAGCTAAAACATCATCTCAATTTTACAGAAGCTTTACAAGTAGGAAAAAGAGAATCCAAGTGAAACAGAAAATTACACGTGGTCATTTATTTAATGAGGAAAATGTGTTGGAAAAGTATGTAAACCTGTAGGATTAGGGTTTCATTTGTAGGTAAAATTCAAAGCAGGTACTTTCAATCAGTGGGATGACAATCAGGTGTGAGTAGGCATCCTATTTTATTCAAAATCTATGTTCACATGTTTAAGGAAGTGATTTTATGGTGGGAACAAAGATTTCTCAGGTCTTCAGAATAGGGGTTGTTGATTAGATTAGATTAGATTCAACTTTATTATCATTGTACACAAGTATACAACGAAGAATACGATGATGCTCATGAGGCTGAAAGAAGTTACAAAACCTTTAATGAGTTTGGACTCCACCAGTCCACATTCCGATAGACTGTGTGCAAATGAAGGAATCTGAATACAAATTGAATTGTTACCCTCACAAGGAGTGGTCAACCAACTGAATAATAGAACAGCATGGATGATAGGGCTGCAAGAAGAAAGCAAATCCTAGTGAAAAAAAACAACACTTTAGCTCTTTTACATTTCGCTAAAAATCTTTATGTTTGGAGAAAGGAAAACATTACGTACAGCATAAGAATCTTCCCGCATTTATGAAAAGTGGTGGGACGATCATGGTTTCTTTTGCCGTTTTGTTGTATGTGGGCAAGGAAGCATTACATTTTGAATTATGCCAGCAATTTTTAAAAGGAAGATGTCAGGACATCTGTCTGTCAACTGAATCTCAAGCTCAGTGGTACAGGGCACACAAGTGAAAGTGATCTCATTGCTGACGTATCGGAGTGTGAGACACATATTACCAGTTAATAACTAAATTTTCTTTTAGTTAGGGTCGCTCAGAGGTCACATACCAGGTTCACTCGCTGGGGGTGTTTATAGTGAGAGCATTTTGTGTCACAGTGCAGTGACTCAGTGTCTGTCTGGAGACACCAGCAACATACAGACAGATAACAGGCTTTTCTCTCCTTTGTAAGATCTGCCACAAAGCCCGGTATTCAAAGAGTGGCTTATGGAGTGGAATGTAAAATACACACAAGTGACTTGTTTTTATAGATGGACTTTGTTTTAAAAACGCTGTCAGAATGGATGGTGGCTTTATATTCATCGACCTGTATTGTTCTGTTTTGCTTTGCTGAGCTTCTGCATACGACATGAGTGCTTGTCTAGCAAACACAAGATTTCGACAGGTAGTAGTAACCGAATCTTACTTAAAATATAAAAATAAAACGCACGCACACACACACACACACACACACACACACACACACACACACACACACACACACACACACACACACACACACAGTCTTAAAGAAGTCTGAAATACCCTCCTCAAAACTGACTTGAAGCCTGCAATCTTGGAGATCTGTAATTGGCAATTAGACCTGCTTCTCTTTTAAACAGTTTAAGTTTTGTTGGAAATGACTTAGTTGTAAAGAGTTTTTAATGTAGATGAAAACACTAAACAGTTTGGTAATATGGATGTCATGTTACATCAAAATCAGACCTTATGAAATAAAGTTAGAATAGCTGCTAACACCACATATTTACACTCTTGGTGTCTCTTCTGTACAAAATGAATGCTTGACAAGATGTGATACATCGATGTGGTCATATCTGATCCATTGGACTAAAACCTTGGGTCTGGTACAGCTGAGCTATTATTCATTCAGAACCATGAATCAAACATTATAATTATCCAATACATCTGTGACTGCACTGTACCATTCACATTATTCAATAGGGCTTTAAAACATTGCACCGAGCACTTGTTTAAAATCAAACAGTGTCTGATGGAACCATAAACACATAATTAAGTTGTGAACTGATGTGGATAACACCTACAGAGGCATTTCATCCTCCTTCCTAATGAGCTGTGTATGAGACCAGACAAGGTGGCACAGAAAGCAGTGGTCTAATGTATCTGATAAAATTGGGGAAAATGACTGTCCTGCAGTGTGTATTACCTGTAATGTGCTGCATACCGATGCAGAACCTTTTTAACTACCTTTGCTTGATTGATTGATTGTGATCATTTTAAGTTTCAGCTCCAATAAGATCTGCAAATAAATAAATGTCAAGATTCAAAATGGTTGACTTATAGTCTACCTATAGGGGGCACTGTGATTGCATGATCAACAATCTGTATTTGCAGTGTGAGTGAGTCCTTCATTTCACTTTTGCTTTCCTGTTTTTCATATTTGCTTTAACCTGCCATGCATCTTGCTGTTGTTTTTACCTTCTTTATGTACTTCTGCCTCTCCTTACATTTCTGTCTCTCTCTTTTCCTCATTATTCTTCTCTTTAATACAACCCTTTCTCTTTCTTCTTGCTCTGTCTCCTCCTCTTGTGGTCCCTCTCTTTAATGGTCCTAGTACATAACAAATGAGGAGTTTATTATTGTGTATTTGCAGCATTCAGTGTGCTTAACAAAACAGGTCATTACTGTTAGTGTAGTGTGTGTGTGTGTGTGTTGGAGTTCCTCTCTTGTGGGGGTTTGTTTTCTTTTGTGCTATAAAACCATTCTTTAGGCTAATAGCTCCTTTATCCAGTGTACTAATAGCATTGCATAGAAACATACATAGATGCACGCTGACACACACAAGGACGCAATGCCACATCGTTATTACTGCTCTTAATACCCCCAAGAGAAGCAATGAGGGAAGGAAGGAGAGTTGTATTTGTGTGTAGCACTGTGTGCGCTGTACTATGTGCAGCACTGGGAGAAGGTTATAGACACCTAACGTGTTCTTGTGACACTATCACAAAGCAGCTTATCGGACAGCAAGATAGGGATGCCAAACACACAAACTGAAGAACAACATCTTCAGGGAGACCTTCTTAAGAGATGGTCTGCATGCAGGAACACTGCAGTGGTCATGCTTTTTGCCTGCCCCATGTGTTGTTTTGTGTGCGTGTTTTTTGGTCAGACTGCAGTAGTGTAATATGCAGCAATAGACAAGATATAACTGTGCTTCGTTTTAATGTTTCCTTCAAGCAACTTTCCTGCTCTGCAGTGTGTGTGTGTGTGTGTGTGTGTGTGTGTGTGTGTGTGTGTGTGTGTGTGTGCGCGCGCACGCTTGTGCATATCTCAGTTTGTGCATATCAGCTTGCGTTTTATATCCACTTAGATATTCGCACACATTTATATTAATGTGTGAATTTCTTTATGCATTTATGTGTATAGTTTATTTTTAACATATGTATTCTTGTCTGTACTTTTTTGTGTATCAGATACTGTGAATGTGTTCTCTAACCAGCCTGTGATTCTGTGTGTGAACTTATTGTTATGCTGCATCAGCCCACGCTGCACTGAGACTCATATCTCACATAGACTCCTTACATGACCGATATGTTACCCCATAAAAACACACACTTTCACACCTCTCTGTCTTCTAAACCTGATTCTGTGTGTCTTGTTTTTGCTGTCTCTGCCTCGCCCATTTGCCCTGTGCTGCCTATCATTTCTCTTTTTCATTGACATTCCCCCTTCGCGTCCCCTCTCAGGCCAAGTCTCTTAAACCATAGCTTTTGATATGAGGGTTATAAATAGCTCTTTAAAGACACCTCACAGGGCTGTGCTAACAGTCCAGTGCCAGCTTTTGAATTTTAACATTTTTATTTATAGTAATTCTAAAACTCCACAGAAAAGTCACAGGCTGTAAAGCATAAAGTACAGTTTGTACTTTCAAAATGATAACTGTTTTATGTAGTCTGTACCACTGAAATGTTCCTGTATACAGTAATGTTTACTGTTGCATAATGCACAGATTTGAGTGGGTGGTCTAATGTATATTCTGAAGATAATTATTAGTGAACATGCAGCTCAAGCTTGAACAGAATTTTTTTTTTTTATACTAAGAATAACCTAGAATCTTCTTCATCAGGAATCTGAAAAGCATGACATGAGCTAGAAAAATACCTCATCTACATTAGCTACCTGCCCATAATGAGACATTTTCACACAATAGGGGGAGAAGGTGCCCTTACTGATTTGGAGATAGTTTACATCAAACATATTCTCGCTACTGGAAGTACTCTGTTTGGTTTGGGCAAGGAGTGGTAGCTTCAGAGGGTGTTTTGCTGCTGCAGAAAGACAAAGAAAGTGTTTGTAGTGAAGTGAGATGGAGTGTTACAAACAGTTGTCTGTGCATCCTGTTTTTGATTACTGGTAAACGCCACTGTCATTTCCTTACTGGTTCAAGCTACTCACTTTAGGTATTCAGTAACTGAACATTACTGATAGCATAGCGTCACTGTGTTCAGGCGACACAGTTTAGGTTTCCTGTAGGAGTGTGTCACTATAGCCCCCACATTGGTTGAGTTCCCATAATCCTTCTTTCTGCGTAGCCAAAGAACTACAAGAAACGGACACCAATGTGGGATCATAAATCCTGCTTCACACACTTGCCTGGGACACAATGACTTACGGACTGGGGGAGCCTAACCTGTCAGTTAGTGTCAGCCTACCTCTTGAGCCACAGCAGGTGTTTGCAACAGTTTATTAGAGGAATCTTCAAGTCCTAATTACTGTTTGTCATACATCTGGTATTGGGAAATAGGCCGTTGGTTAGGGGAAGAATAAAAACTGTAGATGGAATATGGGGGGAAAAACAGGGAGCACAGACAGAATAATGGGAGAAGAAAAAGGAAGAAACATGCAGAAGAAGGATAGGAACATGGAGTACCTACTTTGCTCAATAAAAGGTTTGAAGTAGCTGTATTTATTACTCTGTGTGCATGAGGCTGTAACTGAAACTCCTGGGAAACACACAGACACACACACACACACACCTCTACCTACCTCTCTGACCAAGGTGGCAGCAAGGGAGCTCTCTATGGAAAAGTATGTTGCATTGTTTATTTCCGTTATATAGTGACAATTTATCACGGACACACACACACACACACACACACACAGAGAACCACCTGATGTCATGGGTGGAGTGCGGAGCCAATAAATTTACACCCCTGCTGAAACCGTTTCAGCTTCAATTACAGGAGCAGGAATGAGGAGTGCGTGTGTCAGTGTAATTGTGTGTGTGTGTGTGTTTTTCTTATTTTTTGGTTGTTATAATTTTTGGTGTGTTTGCTTGCTGCATAATATCTGTATGTAGGAGTAAATCTACGTGTAGACAGATGTGCACTGTAAATGTGAGTGTAACTTCTTGTTTGTGTGTAGGAGTAATTTACTCTCACAGCTTTCCCTTGTATCTGCTGGCCATCTGTTGAGCAGCTAGGTGGGATGCAGACACCATCAATCTAGGGTACCTTAACAAATAGAAAGGCTGTCACTCTCCAAACTTTTTGCATGAGAGAACATCTATCATTTGCAGAAGTATAACTAACATTTTTTTCTAAATGGGTCAACTAAAGAATGAAGGTATCTAGGAAAGAAAAGGGAAGTATTTAAATGAGAATATAAAAATATATTGCATTTTAATGTTTTCACCCTACTTTAGTATCGTCATTTGCTTTTGTGCATGTGTGTTTGCCTGTATCTGGCATGTGAAATCATTAAAATAATCCTTGTGCGTATGTGTTAGTAGGTTCGTGTGTTCAGCCTTGATCTGCTGTTGTAGCTGGCAGTGCCCTGGGTTCTACCTAATTAGCTTAGGGCTTGGAAAATCTCACACACACATATAGCTTTGTGTAATGACTTTAAGTCCACCATCATGAATGAAGTCACAGACAGTATAATGTGAAAAGAGAGTAAAAATACCATTTGTTTAATTGACTTAGATTGGCTGCATGTGTGTGGGCTCTTGTGGGGGAGAGGTGAAGAGAAGAAGTGGGGAAGAAGAGAAAACAAGGGTTTGAAATGACTGGCTGGGCGAAGGAAAGGGAAGGAAACAGGAGAGGATGCAGAAAGAAGGGAAATGAAATTTTGAGGAAAGGGATGTAAATAGCCAAGATTTGAAGAAAGGAGATTGAGGAGACTTGGAGAAGAAGAGAAGAATAATAAGGTGGAGGACAAAGAGAGAAAAACAGGAGAAATCAAGAGAGACTTTAAAACGACTGATCGAAGATTGTTTTGCATTTTCAGTAAATATGGATGCAAGATGTTTAATTTTGTAAAGTGAATTGACCTGCAATGTGCTGCAGGAGACAGGGATGTATGCTGCGTGTGTGAGCTGAGGGTAGGGTTAGCTTAATGAGAAGCTTTTGGCTGCAGCAGTCGCTATCTCTCTCGTCTCCTTTATCATCCCTCATACTGGCGCTGCTCTACTCCTCTGTCACTCCAGTATCTACAATAATTACTGTTCTTTGGTGGTTTAGAGGAATGTAGACAGGGATAGAGTGCAATAATATGCCAAAGTGTGGGTATTTGTGTATTTTGTTTAATTTCCTCCAGAATTTCCTCCAGAGGCGTGTTCTAGGAAGTGCGTTTCCTAAGCTGCATCTCACAAATTAGCCTTTCACACCAGCATGTTGACCTGGTAAAGACCTGTTGGAGTAAAATGGCTTGTGCATGTGTTCCAACATGAGGTCATTGACCTTATCCTGACCTTTTACCAAGCGTTTCAACCTGCTCAGCCCTGTGATAAAAGTTTTTTTTTATAGCATTGTTACTGGTCTATACCAGCAGTGTCTTCTAGTTAGTCAAGTCACACAGTGTGCTCTCTCGATTGTAACTGTATTTCTCACATCTGTTTTGCTATTTACACCAAAAAAGGTGTAATAAGGTAAGGAAATCCTTAAATCTTTGGATGTTACACTTGAATCCCTCATGAAAAATTAAATGTATGTGATGTATGTCTGTGTTTTGTTTTAAAGTTCAAGTCAGAGGGCAGCGTAATTAAATATGTGCATGGTGGCATTTTTCTTGCACTGATTGGTCACTTACCTTCCATTAGCCATGGAAGTGGAAAGAGCTGAAGACTGCTGTTCACAAACGCTCTCCATCCAACCTCACTGAGCTCGAGCTGTTTTGCAAGGAAGAATGGGCGAGAATTTCAGTCTCTTGATGTTGTTGTTGATTTTTCACAAAAAATTCAAATTTTATAACTTTATGTTTGAAGCCTGAAAAGTGGCAAAAGGTTGAAAAGTTCAAGGGGGCCGAATACTTTCGCAAGGCACTGTACCTGGGCTAAAAGCAGTGCATTTGACACACATTAATACCACTGATGTCATATAATGTATTGTGTCCAGATGGTTTGATGGAGGTGTTTGTGTTGTTTACTGGATTTGATGATTGAAGTCTGTAGAAACAAGACATATTGGCAAATTAACAAATTATTCATTTTATAAACAGCCTCAGTAGCATGTGGAACCATACACAGCCAAGTGTCATCATCTTGGAGAATAAAGTTCCACTGCAGACTCTATTTAATTCCAGTTTCCCTTTGTTCTTCTGGTCATCCTCGCATCCCTGTCTTGTGGTCTGTATATATTGTGTTTCCCTTGTCCTTTGTCGCTCTGTCATCTATGGCTCCCTGCCCGCTGTGTGCTTGCTTGTCTGTCTGGATATTGGATTAAATAATAATCTTAGTTTGTGCTGCTGGCCACACCCAGCTCTCTTAGTCTTGTTGGTTTTACAATAAAGATGAATTTAAGCTTACGTCCAGTCTCAAGTCCTGCTATTGGGTCCGATCCTGCATGCCACACAGCGCTACATAACAATTTAATATTGCTTAAAAACACACACACACACACACACACACACACTTACTTGTTTGGAACTGACTGGCTAGACAAATATGAGATCAAGCAGCATGGGAGATTGTTTAATCCAGTTACAACAGTTCTCCTGGCCCCTTGGGAAGCTGACTGTAGGTATTCCAGATGGCCAGTCTGCCATTGATAGTAGCACTCATTTGTTAGAATTTGGAGCTTATGTTTGGGTGTTTGCTAAGTTATTGTCAGTATTTTAAGCCATTTTTCCAAATATATATTTGGCAGAATTTTCTGGCCTTCTGGCTTGTAGCTTACCTGATGTTCACTGTTGCATGCATTCAGAGTGGATGCTGACTCAAAATGTGAGAGGGTGCACAGTCTTTTTTAAATTTAATTACATGGGGGTTTTTTTGTGAATTTACTTGTGTATGTACTATTCTTCACAATTTAAATCCCTGAGAGAGTTTGACTGTTGCACATGTTTAACTCACAAATTAAGGACATCAACCTCAAGGATTTGCCCTCTTTGTAAATAAGGTTCAGTTCAGCAAGCCTTGAGGTTAACTTGTAACATCAGCAACTCTGCACTGATTTGATAGGCCTTTTCCTTGATGATGTAATGGGTGACCAGTACAGTATATCTTTATTTTTGTAGCATCAAGAAATAATGTCAATTTTCCATCTCTTCTTGCCTAAGTTCTAAGCTGAAGAACATAGCACAGACAGAAATATTATGTATTGTGCATCTCTGTCCAAAAAATCCAGTCATATTGAATATCTTTGACAATTAGAATTGGATTTTTTTTTTCTCCATAGGAAGAAAAATCTAAGAGCAAAATATTAACCTCGGAAATGAACAGGTTGACAATCATTGCTTTGGTTCATTAAATGCAGCTGTAAATATGGAATTTCTGATGGTATGGCTACCATAAAGAGTTCAAGTACGCACTCATCCACCCACCCATCCTCTCTTCCTTTTCACCTGTCTGCAGGTCATTAGTGAGTTATGTAAAATTTCCATGTCTTCTGGGGTGGGAAAAAAAAAAGCAACTGCAGCCTGTAAAGTATCCCTCGGAAGAATGCTTAACCATCAGTCCTTTTATTTCCATCCTGAATATAAATGAGTTTCTGCAGGGTTCATTCCCTCAGTCTCCCTCTCATCTGTCTCTCATCTCTTTTCTTTCTCAGTCTCCTCTTAAACCACAGCCAAGCATGAAACAGTCAGTGTTGTTCAGGGACAGTGAGTCACACCTACCCTGACTATCAAGTTCTCACTCTACTATGTGTGTGTATGTGTAACATTTCTGTTTTTGCCATCTTTTAAAGTGGAAATGAGCATGAAAATCTCAGAAACCCAAAAAGCCTATTTGCTGCACCTTATTATGAAGAGGATTATTTTTAGAGTCAGGGACAGGAAATAATCGTGTGTGTTTGTGTTTTTATGTGTGCTCATTTGTTGTCCCACAGTGGATGCAGAGATGAGAGCTCAGTAGCATTTTGTATCTGGTTTCTGTTGTTTTCTTTTTAATGGGCATTCATGCTGTGCTTCCTCTTGTTTAACATCAGCAGCTCATCAGGAACACAAATATGTCTTCGTGAGTGTGGATGCAGATAAACACGCACATGTTTTATTCTCTCCATTGTGTCATCTCTGCTTCCTGTGCGTAGACAAAGGAACACAAATTAGACTTACTGTTGTAAAAAAAAAAAAAAAAGCAACTTGTGTGACTGTAATTCCTTTCTAAATACTAAGTTCACCAATAATGGCAGTTATAGTAGTCAAAAACTTTTTAAACTCTCTTGTGTAACACAAACACAAACAAACAGCCCGTTATTCAGTTATTTGCACTGAAATCTGTTATTTATTTGTCCCAGCATTTTGCAGTTCAAGTTACTCACTTTGCTGTTGATAAGAAACCTGGTGATGTCTGTAGATTAAATATTAATTTACACCCAACTGCCCAGTTATCTTATTGCTTAGTCACAATAAAAATAGGACAACAACCTCCTTACAGATAGGAAAAATTGGTTTCCCAGTGATTGCCATGAATGTTTTCATATCTGGCGACCAACTAGTTGCCCAGATGTTGAGTGTGGAACACCCTCGACCACTTTCAGTCGCAATGTTACCTGGTGAGAGGCAGCCTGTCCTCAAACAATTTAAGACTGATTGCAGTCACTGTGACAAAGGTTTGCAAATAGTTGCTGCCTAATTTAGAAAAGTAGAAAGATTGGCAACAAGTTGCAGTCTGTCTGAATCAGTCTCTGCCAACTTGTCTGCAGTGTGTCTCTTTGCAGTAGGGGAGCCAACTCACCTGGTTGCCAGCTGGTTGTATTGTATGGTTATATTCCTGTTTTAAAGCAAGGTTGCCAGGCACCTATATCATTTTGCAGTTAAATCACCATCCTGCAGCAGCTGTGTCACTTTGTGGAGGAAGGATTTCAGTTTCAGATCTATGAGGTTCTGGCTGAACTTTGACTATAAGTAGTTACTGTGAATTTCTGTGTATGTACATAGCACGGGGTTTGTGATTTTCACCAGTTTATCACAGATAAATGCTGTATTATCACAAACAGATTGCACCTAATTGGCCCAGATCAGAGATTTCCTGAAGTTTCTTCTTGATTTCATGATAGCATGAAGACTGCAACATACTCTCTTGATTGTTGTTTTAAGGAGGGTAGACTATGTAATATTACCCTGATCACCACAGATGATTGTTTTATGGTATGTCATAATACAAAAGAACCTTGAAGCTGCATCTGGGACCGCTCACGATGGCCCAACAGAAAGACTAGAATATTTTCTTCCACAACAGGTCCTTCGCTTCTGTGAGGTTGACAGAGTACTCACTAGCTGGTGAGTTTTTGTCTACCGAAACTGTAAACATGACATAGCCAGAAGAGGAGTGATGTTGCCAATTTATCCAGTTTGAGCTGTAAAAAGGGTCAGAAACCAGTATCATAAACACCACAGTTGCCATTGTCTGTTTACATATCTTTTTGTCAACATTCGTAACACCTCCTTCCCGAAGACTTTGCACATTTTGAAAGCCAGTAAACATGATTGATTGAGTAGAAGTGTGTAGTCTCTTATCTTTTTCAGTCATGAAAACAGAATTTATGACTCTATAATAACCTAATCTGAAACACTGACCAATGTAACAGACAAAATATTTTTAGTCTAAGCAAGCTTAATAGTCCAAAATCTCCCACAGAGATTTAGTGACTGCAGAGGCCATAGCACATGGTTTTCATATTCATCAAACCATCCAGTTTTCACTCCTGCCATATAGGGCACAGAGGTGAGCAAGTCATTTACTGATCAAGTTTGACCCCTGACTCTTCCAGACTGCATGTCAAAGTGTTCCCCAAGTGCCAACGATGCACTCGTTGGTATGTGGGTGATTGTGTCTTGTAGTGTAAAAAGTGCTTTGAAGGCTCAGTAGAAAAGGATTATGTAAATATCAATACATTTATTCCCCCTGGGATATAAATGTTTCATGTGCAGTATAAAGGGGATCACTCAGTATAACTTTGTATTGATTTATGACCCTTCACTCTAAGGTGACAAGTGTACCCAGACCACCAACAAAATGCCCTCCCACAGTGAACAGAGCCTTAGGGTCCCCTCAATATATGGGTCAAACATCCAGGCCTCTGTATGCCACGTACGCATTCACCCACATGTCATCCTATTTGCCATTTAACTCTAGTTAAGAATTACTCATAAGATCATATCACTTCCCTGCTTCTCTGTAGAACATTGATGGTTTTTTTTTTTGTCTGTTTGAGCTCTTAATAATGGGCAGTATTTACACATTTGTAATGCATACTTCGAAGTTCCTTTATATGAAATTGTCAGACTGTTGGTTCTGACACGTTCTCGTCACAGTTTTTCCTTACATTTCACTCTAGAGGACCACTAGCCAGGCTTCTCCCATCCGTGAACTAACAATGAATCCTCTTTTAGTGTCACTCTTCTTGCCATTGTGATACACATTCATGAGCATCTTGGCCTATTTGTCATTTGTATGCACAGAACTTGCTGGGTTATTAATTGCTTAATTGTACCACATGCACCTCACTTGTGTGAAGGCATCTGTGTTTGTTGTTTTGCCATTCATTTATTGAGGTTTTTCCTTCTGTATATGTTTGTAAGTGTTCCTGTGTGTGTGTGTGTGTGTGTGTGTGTGTGAGCGAGAGAGAGCAAGTGTCTTTCTGTCGATTTTAATCTGGCAGGGCACGTTTCAGATGTGTCAGCAGTTTTGTTGACCCAAAGCAAGCAGGCTACAAAAAGAATGTTTTGTTTCTTTATTTCAGGGTTTGGTCACTTCTTTGCCTGGTTAAATAAAATTGTTTTCTAAAATTTACTTTCGTGCTAAGTTTGTATACAAAAGTGAATTTTTTGGGTGTATTTGTCTTTCTTTAATTTGCATTCAACCTCACACATCATTGCAATAAACTGATCTCCGTATTTCACCTCTTAGAGAGACCAGAGGGGGATTTAGTATTTAATGAACCCCTCCCTGAAAACACCCCCAGGTGGAGATGAATAGAGTGTAAAAGAGTGGGAGGGGAAGATGACAAGGGGAGGAAGGACAAACACACACTTATGTCCCAGTGGCCTAGTATATCTAAAATTGTGTAATTACAATGGGGAGTGCCTTTAATTGACTCCTACTGCAAACCCCTTGAGTCTGCAGTGAGAGCGTATATGAGAAAGAGAAATAAAATCCCAAATGAAATGCTTTAATAAACATCAGAATGAACAAATATTTTAATACAACTCTTCTGTTTTTTTTGTCTGTATTTTATCTAAATAAAAATGTCTTTTGCCTGCAGGTATGTACAGTATAAAGCAGTGGTGAGTACACTGCTGTGCTGTTATAGAGTTGGATGATTCAAAATAGTATCGGTTGGGTATTTGTATTTTAAGTCATGAAATACATTTTTAGACTTTATTTTAAATCCATTTGTCAGTATATCATTTAATCTCTTAGAAAACACATACATATGTGCCACTCTTGTGGCAGCACCCTACCCTGCAGCTGTTGTGCAGAGTTGTGCAGGACTTTCTGGATCTGCAGAGCATTTAGTCCTGATATGTCTCCTATTGAACACACCTGGAACATGCTGGGTCAATGTGTTCATCAGAGGCAGCCACAAGCAATGACCATTGCACAGCTGTAGGCCACACACATTTGGGAAAGGAGAGCAGCAGATCCAGGCACTTGTGCAGTCCATGCTAAGATGGACGACTGCATCACATCCAAAGGAATCTGAACCCCATATTAAATGTCTAAGAAAATCAATTTAAAGCACAGACTTGCTTTAATTATCTATTGACTAGTTTGTATTAAGCAGTTCACTTTTATTTTTGATTGCACTCTGGTCTCCTCGACATGGGGGATCCAAGTGTTGCGCAAATTTCTGAAGATATCCTTCTGTGTTTTCCTCCTGGAATATTCCTCTTTTGCCAAGCTTCTGGAAACTGGGGGTTATCTTGTCTGCAAGTAATTTGCTTCATCCAGACATTCATGTCTATAAAGTCATTTCCACAGCACATTTGCTACTGTGTTTGTGTTTCAATATATTAATAATTATGCATTCATTTGTAGTCCTTAACAGGATGATGTCAAACATGCTGAATCCTGTCTGAGCCCAATAATGTCCCCCCTTCGGTGCATGCCAGATAGGTGGATAGGTGTGTGTTGTGCAATGTCCTTTAAACTGTCTGAGCTGTCATAGGAACTGATTACCAGTGATAACCCCTTTCCCAAATCTGAAGCACTTACCTGTCTGTGTTTTTCAGTGCTGGGTGGACCTTTTCATGGATGACATTTTAACGTGTCACTGTAGTGAAAGCACAGGTGTATTAATGACTGCTGCCTTCCAGTGAGGGGTGGTCCTGTTCTGTGCATGCTGGGTTGCTGTCATGGCTTACTGGGAGGCTTAATGGAGTTGAGACATCATTAAACCAACCTCTTGGTCTAAATGTCTGTTTTGCAAGTAGTACTCTGAATAGTGGTGCTATGGCTTTCTGTATGTCACAAGGACACAGTGCTTGTCCACCCCAGGTACTTTCATTAGCTCCTGGCAGGTGTGTGAGTAATTGGTTCATATTAAAGGTTAAAGCCTGTTTATTATAGGTGTGTTGTATGTACGGTATATTGTCAGAGTTTGAAGATGTGTATTTGATCATTTTTTTGTTTCTCAGCACTGGACCTTCCTCTGTGTTGAACAAACTGATCTGTTACCATTTGGCCTCTTTCTGTGGTCGAGTTCATGGGTTAATGTTTAAGTGTTGTATTGAGGTGTTGACAATGTATTCATTTGTGTTGATGTGTTTGGTTTAGGCAGTTTAAGATCATATTTGTTCTCTCACTATATCCAGTAATGTGTTTCCACTATTAACATAAAGCACTTGTCTTTTTGGATAATTGATAAAGCACTGGAATAAGATAACAGGGTAATTTATTGGTGTTTCTACAATGTCTATGTAGACAAAAGTTGTAGCTCCTCTCGAGAATATTCTTGTGTCAGATAATGGTGGTGAATAGGCCACAGTTGCTGTACTGCCAGGAGGGTGCCAGAGTTTTTTCAGTTTAGTTTAGTTTAGTTTATCCTCTGTAAGTTGTATTCCACAGTTCTTCAGATTTGCCCAAACTGGCCTGCACTGGAAGAAAAAGTGAAACAATAAAGCCAAACTTTGGCAGTAAAGAGTTTATCTTTGTTCATTTTTGTCATTACCTCTCAACTACCCCTTCCACTGTACCTACTGATTACCTCTTCAGCTCCATTTCTGTTCATTTTTACTCACTTATCTTCTTGTATCTGTTTCCATCTTTGTAAAATCTAACAATCAGATTTTTCAGCACCTTTTTTACCATATGGAGCAAACCGAACTGGCAAATACTAGATTCAACACTGAGAGAATTCAAGTTTAACCGGTAATTTTCTTTTTTTCCCCCCTTCTTATGGCTGTAAGTTTCTTTTTTTTTAATTAATGATACAGTGGTCTTTGATTTTGTAAATGTGGACTAAACTGGTTTACTGATTTAAAATTTATTCCTCAGAGGTTTAGTTGTTCTTTGTAAGAAATAATTAAAGAATAATTTGTGAATATAGTTACGTAAAGGTATATGCACATCAGCAAATGGATTTTTTTTTGCTGTATTATATGAAGTCAGATAAAAGTAATTTTTAAAAAATAACTGGTAATAACTACTTTAGTGATACTGAGAGGAAATTTAGATATCTAGTAGCTTGCAAAACAAAAAAACATCAGACACAGAAACCAACAACTGACGTAAATATATTGTTCTGAGTATTGGTCAGTTCAATGAGTGCTGACAAAGAAAGTCTTTTTATACCAGCAATGGGAAACTACCAGTTGTAGTCAATCATGATCACTAACGAGGAGTTAATAGGCCTTGGCCTTGTCAAGTTAAGGCATTGTAGAACCTTCAGCACCATTTATTAAAATAAGTGAGTTCAAGTATATATTTGAGCCAGTATGTGTACCTTTGACCCTCTGTAGTTTAGAGAAAATTCCAAATAAATTCAAACCTGTGCACCCAGTTCTTGGTTTTTTTCTTTTTTTTTAAAATGTCACTAAAGATGTTGAAAAGAACAGTTCAAAGAAATCATTAAAAGCCCAAAATTAGCATGACATTCATGCTCTTGAGTGTATGGAACTTGAGTGAATGGCTACTTGTCAGTGGCCATTGTCACACTGGGTTTGTTTGAGCTGAGCCTGACTTTCTTTGTCTCTCCTACTGTAAAGGTCAATTATGGTATCTTACATCACATGATGCTACCCGTGCACAGAACCCGTGCTTTACATCTGCCTTTACTCTAATCAAAGGACATTAAATCATTGCCAGTTTCAGGAATACAGGCAAACTGAGCGCACTGTCTTCACAGGCGAAGTTGTGTGTAGACAACTGAATGCAGTAGCTGATGAATGGCTAGCCCTACAGGCGAAGTGTGTGTGCTCATCAGTTGTATTGAATCGCTAGTTGCTAGTTTTCAGTTGCATTCATCAGTCTTGTGAATGTCATTAGCTTTAGGCTACATGTAATCCAATTTTACCACATGGCAGTGATGTCTCATAATGACAATTGCAGTGATATTGACTGTTCTAGTGTAAGTGTCACAACAGATGGAGTGAGAGGTGTGTTATGTACTGTTTTTCATATAATGTGCTCAGTTGTACAGAACACACTCACACTCACACACTCACACAGTGCAGTACTGTCCTTGTAAGTCAAGGACATCTCCTAGTTTCACAGGTGAGGGAGCACAGACCGTTTCTGCCAGGGAGCGAAGAACCGACCAGAGAGGAGGACGACAAGGGGAAAGGAGAAAATGAGGATTAGTGTAGAAGGTGAACAGATAAAGTTGGAAGTAAAAAATTACCTAAAAATAATGAATACGAAATCTTTCCAGGAATATGCCACCTTGTTGACCTGAAATTGTCGTGCCCTACTTTTAGCTGGAAAAGAGAGGTTCGCAAGCTGTGTGTCCCCTGCTTAGACAGATCAGCAGTGAAGTGGTGAGATGCACCAAATCAAATTATTGTCTAAAATTTGCAGACAAACAAAGTCATCTTTGCATGCTTTATTTATGATTAACTAATGGAACATCTGTAACCCTGGATCATTAAACCCTTAAGCTAAACTTGAAGTATGAATATGAAACTACAGTTGGCTCCCTCTCCGTGTCTCTCTCTCTGTGTATCTCCGGGTGGTGTTTTCTCCCCAGTTAGCTGACATTTCAGAGATTAGAGGGTTTTGATCTTTCATTTCACATCACAATCTCTGCTCACCACACCCTTTTTGCTGCCTCCCCCCTCTATACCCTACCATCCTTTTACTCCCTCATCCTTTCATCATCCCATGGTTGTACCGCTGGAAGGCCGACACCTCTCTGACGGAATGGGCAATGAGCTGATGAAGAGTAGAGAAGGGGCGATGGGAGGGGGAAGAAGAGGGAAGAAAAAGAAGAAGCATGGGGAAAGATGAGAGAAAAGTAAGATGAGTTGATTAAGGAAAGAGGAATGGGAGGGAAAGGTTGGGGGAAGGTGGGATCAGATAGACGTTTGGATGGTGAGCTGGAGATATTTAGAAATATTTTTTGCCACACTGGTAAAATTAGCTTTTGTGGTTTCCATCTTTCACTATGACCACGATCGTGTTTCATTTTGCATTCTCTGTCTTGATTTTAATCCTTTTTGTTTCATGAAGGCACACTTAATATTTGACAAGCTGCAGGATTTGGATAGTGACGGGCTTCATATTTACTTGATGGCTGTGATGCAGTTGCATGTATAAGCTCCTTGCTTTCTTTCTCCTCTCTCCCATTTAATTGTGAAGCAGGAAACAAAAGTGACCAAATTGCAAGCACTTGTCCGTTCTTTTTCCCTCTCTCTCATTAGTTTCTCCTGTTCCTCAATGTCTTTTTGCCTGTTAGATGCAAACTTGATGAAATGTGGACAACTGTCGTGTGTGCTGCTGTAGTTAGAGATAACAAGAAGTCCGATCTGTAATTGTGTGCAGCACCGCTCTGCCACGTCTGCATAATGTGTAATTCAGCAGGGGCCCCAAGAAGTGAAAGGCTTCTTTGTTTGAATGCATGTTTTTTGTTATCTGACGGCAGAAATGATGATTTATGTTGATTGGGAATGGGGATTTAAAAGTATTACCTATTCATCTCGTGTGTGTGTGTGTGTGTGTGTGTGTGTGTGTGTGTGTGTGTGTGTGTGTGTGTGTGTGTTAATTTCTCATTATCTAGCGTGTACACTGCCTGTTTGTTCTCGTTTCTCCACGCATATCCCTCCTTTCCTCACTGTTTCTGACTTATCTCTGTAGAGGTTACCAATAATCTCCTCCTTTCTTTAGGGAGATCTATGATTCAATAACTCAGAAAGATATGAAAATGCACACATGCACAGTAAAATGCTACGAGGACAGATTTATGGAGTATGTTAAAAAAGGATACTGACAGTCTCTTTCTTTTCTTTCCCTTTTTTTCTCTCCATAATATTTTGAATTTCCCTTTCCTTCTCACTCACCTGTGTCCTGTTATGCTTTGTATATATTGTTGTTGTCACTGCCCACAGTCTTTGAATGCCGTCAGCAGTGGGTCACTCAGGCCATCAGACACACACACAGACACACACACTTTCCCATATCACTCCTGGTGATGACATGGTCAGCCGCGGCAGCTACCTAGCAGTGCCAGGTACAGCTGGTGCGTGTCAGCTCCACTGAGCAGAAAAAATGCTCTTCCAGTACACTGCACAACACACACACGCGTGCGCACACACACTGGTTGCTCTGATACTCACAGGCTTCTCACAGTGTTCTTCTCTGCTTGCATCACTATACTGTGCTACAATGTGAAAAATAACCAGCGAAGAACTGAACATCTAAGCATGAAAACACCTCCTGCCACCTACTATAAAATCTCATGAGGGCTCTCATACTGAGAGTAAAGCGCTCCAACAACTGGCAGGGCAGTTCCATTATGTTGAGAGAGGACGCAAATAGAGAGAGAGAGACTAGAGTCTCTATTTTCTGGAAGAGGATGGAGAGCTGCGATTCTGTGGTGCTGGGACTGGAGGGCTCTTTCTCTGACCACTGCGAGCAAACGCTATAGGCTAAGCCTCCCTGCAGGGAGTGACTGTGTCATATTTTCGATCCATGCTGTGTGAAGCTGATGGTAAAAGCTAGCCCCCAGACAGTCACCTGCTGTTGTTGACTTCAACCCCACAAGACCCTCAGTGTGTGTGTGTGTGTGTGTGTGTGTGTGTGTGCGTTTGTTCGTTTGTTCATTCTTTGTTTTCCCTTTTCCCCTTTCAATCCCTGCCTCTTTTTTCTTCTTCACCCCCACCCCCCCATTCATCTTTTATTGCATCTCCTTCATCTATCACTCTAATGATGCCCAGATTTCCTTAAGCTGCCTCAGATGACTCATAGATTCATAAAATTAAGGAAAACATTTTGTGGCAGGACTGTGTTTGTTGAGATGTATGCTGGGCAGAGGCCCAGTCTCCATTGGTGAATTATCATTTTAACTTGATGGCTGTTTTTTTCCTGGTTCTTCATAACAGTTGCTGGTTAGGGTGTCAAAGCAACATGATCTTACGGTCGAATCTACTTGAGTGGAGCTTGATTTGATGCAAACAAGGTTAAATGACTGACTTCAGCAGCGTAACCCAGCCATGCTGCCCTATTCTTGTGGGACCAGCAGGGATTGCTGCCCAATTTAGAAGACTCTGTCTCATTACTGGTAGAGAGGTACCACTTAGGTTGGAAGGAATAATATACATATGTAATTTATTAGTTCTGGTGGCAAATAAGGTGGTAAGTCTGGAAGTATTTACTGCCACTGTCCCTAACAATAAGAGAAATTACACCACAGATAGTATGATGGACAGTAGCTACTTTACCAGAAGATCAGTACCTCCTAGCATACGTAACTGAGCGAAGCAGAGGACAA
>JAMQGT020013725.1:0-10791 GCA_024447675.2 Pterophyllum scalare | reverse complement strand
GCCTGGGATGTTGAGGAGTCTTGTTTTGTTTCTGCTTTGTTTGAGTTCACCAAACTGAATTCCAACCAGAAATATTGAAATTGTTTAAGCTTAGAAAGGCCGAAGAATTACAAAGTACAAAACTATTTATAATATCAAGGACTTCACATATTTACAACAGCTTCAGCTGAGTGCGGTGTAATACCAAAGGTGACCATGAGATGGTATTTGTGTACTGCCGTTTACTGATCAGCGGCAACATAAAGCACACAGAGAGGGAATCTGTTTTCCTTTTGTATGATTATCGACATCCTACAGACAGCAATGAAGCAAACACGGGTAATGTTTTGCAACAGAAGACTCCACAACCCCTGTATTTTTTACTCCACAGTGACATATAATAAAACATCCCCTTTGCACAAGACACAAATCATCCAAGTAACGAACTGGGAAAAAATAAACAAACCCAAGCACACTTAAGCCAGTGCTGAAGATTAATATGTTTAATAACCAGCAAATTTAGTTCCCAGATGTATTTGAAATAAATAAAAAGACACAGTAGGCTTTATAAATATTTTCCAATATCAGTAACTACAGAGCAAAAGACGTTTGAAAAATATGTAAGTCTTAACAAAGAGGTGAGAGATGACGAGAATCAGGTCTCAGCGCCTAACTAGTTGATCACACAAACAATAACTGAAGGAAAGCACAATGAAGTGATTAATCATTCATCAGTTTGAGCTGCCACTGGCATCTTATGACACTGACGTTCACGTGCAGCTCCCAACCAGGTGAGCTGCTTGTTTTTCTGTATCTGTGACAAGTACAGCTGTCAGAAAGATCACAGTACATCATTCAGCCCAGCACTACATTAAAGAGTCAGTGGACTAAACTGCAAATTGCCTTTAAGAAGAACGATAAAACATGAAATCCTTTCAAAGGGAAATTGCCCAACTGGCAGACAGCTGAAGTCTTATTTTGACTACCTTTAGCTGCAGATCATCCGGGGTGTGCAAAACATCAAATCTCCATGTGTGACGTTGTAACAACCATTTAATTCATAGCATTGCATATTGACATGTTCTGTGGAAGACTTCTTCAGACAAATACGGAGTGAATGTAAGGCTGCCAACCTTCTCAATGCCCCATTGAAATAACTGACATTTACTGCAATGCCAGTAAATAATACTACAAAAAGGTTCTGGTTTAGATTTAGATTTGAGGTATGGTCAGACTTACCTTTCCATATTTTGGGCATATTTATACACATTATTTCAAAGTTAAATAGTGGAAATAGTGGGGTAAATAGTGTGACTCCCTATGTGATCAGCAGCATTAGCTTCCAAATCACATACCCGCTAGTCTTATCAAGTGCAGGGGTCTCAGAGCACAATCCATCCAAAAACAACAAAATACATGCAGCAAAAAGATGTGTAGATACCTCAGTAGCTATCAGACTTTCCAAAATAAGAGGAAGAATAATTTTTAAAAGCTGCATAAATTGATGCTTTAATATACTGACCATATCACAGAACGACCCATTCAATTTTGTTGACAATTCATTATGGCTCTTATCTACCACGACTAACACTGAATGTTTTGTTGTTTGTTTGATTGCAGTGTATTTTAGCAGAATACTGATTGTGAGAACTAAGGATTAAATGGGTTTTGTCCCGAAAAGGGGAACACCTTTTTTAAAACCCTGAGATGAATTATTTCACATTGAAGAGTATGCTCTGAGACAAGAAGCTGCATAAACAGAAACCTCAAAATCAATAATTAAGCCTCAGAATTTTGCCTATATTATTGTTTAAGCTAAAATAGCAAATAGCTAATAGGTCCTTCTTCTATTATTGTATGAGAAATTGTATATTTTTTGGTTTTGGACTATTGTAACTCTACATTTCATTTGCTAACATCCACATCCATGGCTCTTTTTTTTTCTCCACTTTAAAAATAATCCTCCGTTTCATTCCTACACCACACAGTTTATACAATAAACTCCATTTCAGTCAGTCCAGCAGCTTCCCGGCAGGAGATTTATTCCAAAAGATCCTGTAACGGAAGAGAAAAAGGAAGTTGAAATTGACTTGTGATGTGATTATGAAGGATACAGTGGCGCTGACTTATACTGGGAGAGAGATGACAGCCAAAGCTACAATCAGAGAGGCCACGATGCACTGACCTCGTCTGAATCCTCTCCCACTGTGCGCGACCTCCTGTCGCCATCCTCCTCTGTCGCTTCTGAACGCTCCTCCTCCATCAGCCTCAGCACTGAGTATCTGTAAGTCGCCTCACTGATAAGAAAGTTATGCGACAAACCAGGGTGAGTTGTTTTTACTGCATTCTAAGGGTTTAAAATAAACACGTTAAGGCTCATTAATAAATTTTCATTACTTGACTGGGAAGCAGTATTTTCGGATGATCAATACAGCAGCAGCTACTGCTGCCACAGACACCAAGATCACTGATGCAATAATCCCAGGGCCAAGCCTTAACCCGGCCTAAAAAGACAAATGAATCCAATAAGATCTAACAGTGGGGTAGTTAAAGAGCCCATAAACCTAACAGCTCAGTTCATGAAGTGTGGCAAAGATAAAAAGGAAATACAGCAGGAGATATGACAGCTGAACAGCGGTGCATTATAAATCATAGTGGTGGGGTACATCCCAAAAGCTCAGCAGCAGCTGCAAGACTCTGGCCAAGAGCAGAAACTGATGCAATCCGGATGACATGTTCGTCACATCATTCAGTGGATCGCTATAATATCTTTAAGTCAGTGCAGTGCATTAGATGATTCGAAACAAAGTGTGACAACATGAATCTTTGTAGCAATAATTCAAATGGACCGTGGCCAAAATGTAACAACGAACAATTTCTCGTACACTTTTGGTGGCATCAAATATCACAAACAACCAAACAGTGATGAAGTCTGACGGTTATGAAACATTTTTAGATACTCCTTATACTGATCCAAAAATTGATCCAAATTTAATGGGGTGGGGGTGACAAAACAGTCTCCCTTTTATTGGGCTTTATCTTTATCATATACTTTGTTAGGTACACCTGTTCAACCGCATGTTAGTGCAAATATCTAATTGGCCAATCACATGGTAGCAACTCAGTGCATTTAGGCATGCAGACATGGTCAAGATGACCTAGTGAATTTCAAACTGAGCATCAGAATGATGGAGGAAGGTGATTTAAGTGATTTAAGTGACCCTGAATGTGGCATGGCTTACTGGGATTTTCCCAAACTACCATCTCTATGGTTTACAGAGAATGGTCTGAAAAAGAGAAAATATCCAGTGAGTGGCAGTTCTCTGGGAGAAATTGCCTTGTTGATGCCAGGGGTCAGAGGAGAATGGCCAAGAATGCTTTGAGCTGTTAGGAAGGCAGAAACTCAAATAGCCTCAAATAACCAAGGTATGCAGAAGAGCCAGGTGCCAACTAACTGGGGGCAACAATTTGTACAGGCTTACCAAAACTGGACAACAGAAGATTGGAAAAATACTGCCTGGCCTGATGACTCTCAATCTCAGCTGCAACATTCAGATCAGAATTTGATGTAAATGTCAGCAGCACTGTTGCCTCACAGCAAGAAGGTCCTGGGTTTGAATCCACCATCTGGCCGGGGCCTTTCTGTGTGGAGTTTGCATGTTCTCCTGTGGCTTAATGGGGTTAGGTTAATTGGTGGGTGTAGGTGTAAATGTGAATGGTTGTCTGTCTCTCTGTGTTAGCCCTGCGACAGACTGGCAACCTGTCTAGGGTATACCCCACCTCTCGCCCTATGGCAGCTGGGCTCCAGCCCTCCCGTGACCCTGAACTAGATAAGCAGAAGAAGATGGATGGAACATGAATGCATGACTCCACTCTGCTTCTATCAGCAGTTCAGGCTAGTGGCAATGCTGTAATGGCATGGGGGATACTTTAGCACACACACACACTTGGCCCTTAATGCCAACTGAGCATCATTTAAACACCACACCCGAGTATTGCTGCTGACCATGTCCATCCCTTTATGACCACAGTGCTTCCAGCAGAATAATGCACCACGTCACAAAACACAAATCATCCCAAACTCATGACAGTAAGCTCACTGTACTCAAATGTCTTCCATAGTCACCAGATCTCAATCCAACAGAGCACCTTTGGGATGTGGTGGAATGGGAGATTTGCATCATAGATGTGCAGAGGACAACTTTGCAGCAGCTGTGTGACACCATCATGTCAATATGGACCAAAATCTCTGAGGAATGTTTCCTGCACCTTGTTGAAGCTATGCCATGGGGAAATAAGGCAGTTCTTAAGGCAAAAAAAAAGGGGGGGGTTAAACCCAGTATTGGCAAGGTGTACCTAATAAAGCTTCAGTGTAGGTATTACATTGCAACGAATGAATAATTATATATGTATACATTCCTACCAATAGACATATTAAACAGGAACATATAAAGCACAACCTTTTACTCTTCAAGTAAAGGGAGTTTGGCCATCTGTATGATTCCAAATAAATCTGCAAAACATCAACGTGTGCAATAAAAAGATGACGAGGCACAGTAATATCGAGTGAATTCAGAAGGCTATAAATATGCTTTTGGAAATGGAGTACTGCTCCTCCAGAACAGTAAGCTTGTGCTTTAGACTTCCAAGAACTGCTTCGGGCTATTTCACTACAAGTCAACAAGCTGAGACCAGAGATACGAAAAGTTAATCTCCATCTAAATCAAAATAAGTCCACTCCACTATACGTGTAAGTGCTTACATCGATGCAAATTAGGGAATGTGTTTGTAAACTAATTTAACTTTTAGCTTGAGTTTAACGGATCTCATTACTTATACGTATTACATACCTGTTGTTCAGACATCCTTGTCACCTTCAAAGCCCAGTTAACTTACGGTCATTATGGAGCCCAGAGCTAAACACATTATAGCCTGTAAAAACCCAACGTGAAGCGATTTAAAATCATTTAAGGGTTTCTTTTTTTTCTCCAGATATAAACAGGAAGAACTAAACGCTGCAGCTGTTGACTTCCTGGTTCTGCTTTTTTTTTTTTACCTGTTTCCACGCCCCCCTTTAACAAACGTCATGTGACATAAAGTTATGTGTCACATGACCTCCTGACGGCCTATTTCAAACTTACTTTCACACCTGTCGTATGCTGCGCATACTTCCGAAAGGTGACGTCTGTGTTTGATTGCTTTGGATATGAAATCCGTTTTAACGAATGATCCTTTGGCATATTTTGGGTGTAACTTTAGATCAGGCATTCATTTTCGCAGTACGTCCTGTACTATAAAACCCACTGAGATCATGCTTGAAATGCAAGGCTGCTCCTTATGTAAGATTCAATGCCTTTTTCAAGGCTGTTACACAGTTCCCGGCACTAATTTTGTGAGTCATAAGCACATTAAAATTCAAAATCGTTGATTTTTTCCTGTCCAAGGTCTTGTTTTGGCAGGTTGTAACTGTTAATTGGAAACAATACATTGTGAAATTGAACATTTGTCACTTGGCTATTGTTTTCTGAATTTCTGCAAATAAAAACAAAAAGGCATTTCCAGGATGTGATTAACAAATGTTATTTTTCCTTTCTTTTATTCCATTTCTCCCCTTCATGGTTAAGCAACAGCTTATATCAGGCTGAAAAATAATGATTCAAACTGGTATCAGGCGCTCATCAGGTGTGATGAGTGATTTGGCGAGACTGGCGAAGAGTCTTGCCAGCCTCATGAGCAGCCTGCCTGTTGTACTCCTAGTTACAGTTGCAGATCCTAATTTGGAAGATTTCACATGCATTCGGTGTATTAAAAAAACAACCATCTTCCTTTATCCTTGTCCCAGTTCTGTCAAACTACTCATTTTAAATCCAGATAAACACAAGAAATTCGATGCCACTGCTATTTCAAATTTAATTTAATTCACATTGCATATACATACAACATGGTTTTATGACTTTCTGACATATAATGACTCTAAATAGGAGCATAAATAGCATAAATTATCAGTACTGTAACATGTAAAATTGAAATATCAGAGATTTTTGTAAAAAAGAAGCTCCAGGATGTTCTTTCACAAGGCTTGATAAGAATTTGCCAGCCAAGACTCCTGAAAAGACTCTTATTAGCATCACATGTGCAGATGAATAAGTAAGAACTTTCAAAAAGCAAGTATCTGTATTACTTTTCCAATCCCTTACAGACTAACAAGACACTGCATATGGTGACACAAAGCTCCTGTTAGCTTCCAAAAACAAACGGATAGACAGAAGCAATTTTCCTGAATTGGGAATTCAATACTGATCAATAAGCTCAGCTGATAAATCCTGAAGCTATTCATTCACTTTCAATTTCAATTTGATTTTATCTTTTTTTTTTTTTTATTTCAAGTCATGCCAGTTCATAGTACTTTCCTGTCTTTGGATCAAAATAGCAGTTCAGGCAAGGATCATAGAGCAGATTCAAATATTCATCCTCGTTCTCCTCTTCATTCTCTGACTCATCTCCTCCTGCAACAAAGCCAGAAAGCCATTCAGGATGTAACTGTTCAAAAGAAGTACGCAAGTAACAGTACAGTAGTAATTCATAATGGAATCTGCACAAATAAAATGTATAAATGTAAGACTTAATGTTTTTTACGCACAGTGGAATAGCCATGGCAGATATTATGAATAAGGGCCTACTCTGTCAGCTGTTACTGGAATAAAATGAGAAGTCTGGATGGTGGGGTGACCTTCAGACTCAGGTGGATTTAAAAGTTTTCTGCCGCTGCCATTTTTTTCTTCATCAATCAAGGCCCAAGACACCCAGACCCAGTACCACATTATGAAGCTGTAAAGAGATTCCCTGTAATCCCCACGACTTTAAAGCATGAGAATTTAGCTGTTAAATTGACGGGCAGTTAAACACTAAAAAGGTTATGGAATGCTCCGGGACGAACATTTTATCTTATCAGAACTCGGGCAACAATAATGAAAACTAATTATAAGACACATTGTGTAAGAGCTTTAAAAATTATGTTGTAAACTGGAAAGGTTTCATCAATTAACCTTGTCGATGTGTCTAGGGGGTACAGACCTGTAATGAGCCTGTCTCTTGTGACCTTTGGCATAATGTGGAGGACAAAGACCTTCACTCTTATTTTTTATTATTATTGGTTTTTTTTACCCATAATAGGATACAGTTTCACCTGCTTTCCCACCATGTTGTGCGCAGTCTGTGGTGGAAACATTTCTGCAAGCTCTGACACCAGTGAATGTTTCCATTAGTGTTAATGTTAAAGCACTGGATTGTTTTCTGTCTTCCCGACTTTCACATACAAAAAGGCAGTCTGCAGGCAAAAGGAGTAATATGAAGGTTTCTGTACCTCTGACTACACTTCCCCCATTGTTCCATGTGTTTCCTGACCTTCTCTGCAGGCTGGGAGGCATAATAGGAGGGCTGAGCACGTCCATCCATTCCCTAGGGGAAAGACCATAAAGGCAGACGGACATGACAACACATACCATTACACTTACCAACCTACTCTATGACATTTTAACAATGAAGTCCCATCATCATGTGCTCTCAGAAGCCCATCTAAGCTCCCATTGTCCTTGAGCCACTTCTCCTGCAGCCCCACAGTTTTACTTGAAGGATCACTTATTAGATTTTGACTCAAGCTGTGACTTCCAAGTGTCCACATTCGGGCACAGCGTAGGGGTCTTAACCTTGCCTGTTTCTGCGAGAGCATGACTTCATTTCTCTCTAAATGAGTTTATCCTCCCCGTCTGCGATGTACTCAGGCTACAACTATACATCAGTCATTTTCCACTAAATGAAAACACTGTTCTTTTAGTATGGCGTAACAGATTACAGCCAGAGGAGAAAATATTGCAAGATGAATTCTTTTTCTTGGAGGCAATGCAACATTCATTTGTTAAACAGCATTCATAATCATTTTTGGCTATACATCAGTTGTGCAATTATGCATTAACATCTTTTGCCTTTGGACAAAACCTCTCAAGAGAGCACATCATAGCATATTTAATGAGGAATTACAGTATAATCGTCTTATGCACAATAGTCACAATATTCTCCGCTAAGCCTGCCTCACCATCATCAAGTGCAATGATTAATAATGTATCTCTTACTCAAAACAAAGTAGATTACCTAAGCAGGCAAACTATTCATGCATGTATAGTATAGTGTGTATAGCATGATCCTTTACAACATGGTGTACTTAAAATACTACTTTATATGTTAATACTTTAACAGCATTTTCACTGGCTGTACTCTTTTCTCCATGTGGGCTTTAATGGGAAATCTTTATATGAAAATATTAAAATACAGAAATTACTTGTGAGCAATCGTCTTTAGTGATGTGGTCTTCTGATAAAACAAAAAGTGGTATGATACATTAAACCTAAAGATAGAAGGTTTCCTTTATCTGATCCTCCTATGCATTTAAGTGTACATTCATTTCATTTCCTTTATGTCTTTAAATGATAAAGTACATTATCTCTGTTGAGGCTCTGATTTTTCTTTCTAACAAAAGCATTCGCCTCTTCTTTCCAACACCCATTTGACTGCGTGATAGGCAGGAACATTGTACAAAAGTTAATGAAAGCAATTTTCAAGGACAAAAGCCTCTGCTACCGAACTGTAAATTGAACTTCAAATTGTTAAGTGGGACTTGGCAAGAGTGATTAAACTCTTAGATTTTCAAGTCATTATACTCCATATATAGACCAGAGATAAAGGGAATAAATTGGTTTTATTTAATTAGAGAAAGCACACTGCTTTTGCAGTGGTTGAGTGCACTGAAAATGAGCTTTCTAAATATCTCGAAAAGAAACAGTATCAAGGCAACTTTGTTTGTCTGACACCCCAGTAACACAAGTTCACAATAGTGTTTAATGTACAACTGTATTTCTAGTCAAACTCTCACTGACAGCCTTATTTGCTGTTTCAACTTTAGCATTCTAGCCAAAGGCAGACACAATTATTACGTGCAAAGAAGCATGTTAAAATGCCAGAAAAGCCCTGGCAACATTAAGCACAGCAATCGGGGCATTTTAGCTGTCAGGGAAGCTGTAGCTCTCAACAGCAAGAAAGCCTTGCAGTGGTGCCAGGATGCTCAAAAAACACCATGATAGAATTCTCTGTAAGGGTGTCTCAGGATACAGTGCTAAAAGAAATGAAAGACAACAACGACAAATCCTGTGCAGCTGCTATTCAGTATGTAAATCGAGGCTTACTTCGAAGTCTCATTTCAGGACTACAGCTGTGGATGCTGCAGAGCCGTGTGCGTTTGTGAACAGTAGTATTAATTTCGGTGGTTATTCAATCAAACAGCAGCACTTAACTAGATATTCGCCAGTCGACTGGATGAACGAATTTAATAATCAATTAAATCAATGTGATACAGCAACACAAATACCAATATTTAAACACAGGGAAGTCTACACATGTTCACAACCACGCTACCTTGCTTTTCATCAACAAATGGAACATGTTAGAGAGATGGAGGTTGCGTAATTTCAGTAGTCAAACTGTGATGCAACTCCTTTGTCTTCTTTTGTAACCTACAACATGGTTGTGTAACAGACCACATGGTTGTGTATACCCGCAAAGAAGTGGGGGACGTGCAGGGACACAGCTCCATATCTGCCAGCTGTGGGGCTATGTGATTTCTCCAGAATCCTCCAAGGTGAACTGGATCTATTCATACACTGCCACAGATGCATATAAAACACTTGAAAGCCAGTTTTAAATAATGATATTCAGGGAGGTTGAAGTGGACGGTAATATCCTTCCAGTGTTAATCTGTTAAATTAAAAGTATTTGAGCTGTATTTTTGAGACTCTTTCACCTTGTTCTCTAAATCAACACACTGATCTGTTCCAAGAGGTGTTTGACTCAAGCCTTAACTCTGAGCTATTTTCCCCTCCAAGGAACATTAGAAGAAAAACACACACACACACAAACACACAAGCACACACACACACACACACACACACACACACACAAGCATACACACACACAAATGATGGTTATACAAATCATTTTAGTTCATCTTGCCTTGACTACGACAAATCCCATTAAACTTATTGAGTGTGAGTGGGGGAAAAAAATCATTCTCTTTTCACTGCTACATAATGACAATCTGTTACTCTCAACACATGTCAAAGGACATTTTCAGATGTCTGAGAAAGCTTGCCAAATTTCTTTAGCTTTACTTGATCAACCTCTGGTGTGTATTCTTGTTTTTATTTTATTTATTTTTTTGGTACTTTCTCCAACTTGCAAAATATCTGTTCTGTTATTCTGTTTCACATTGCATGAGCCTTAAGTTGATACTGGATATAACACTTTTTTTCTTTTGCCTTCAGCAATACAAAGCCATTCATCAATATTCTTTCTTTTTGAAGTTAGAATTTTATTTGGTTTTAAGCTGTAGGTAGGCAAAGCAAGGTGGAACGTGTCTTATGGCTGTTTTGCATTATGAATTACTGAACTGAAGTTCCTGCTGTGCAGAAAATCTAACACATGCATTTTGAATTCGGGGAATCAGAAACCAGATGTCTGCTGTACAGCAAAATAAATAAAAGTGCTATAAAAACGGGTGATGAATCTGAGCAGCACAAGATATTTGACGCAGCTTCTGACTGTTTTCCTCTAAACCATGCTCTACACTAAAAGCCCCAAAGATGTGTATCTTATATTGGACACGTCATGGTGCTACTCTTCCCATAACTACTATAATACTGCAGATTTTTTTTAGTTAAGAGAATAAAAGAACTGTACCCACCACACCTTCTGGTCATTTATGCT
>JAMQGT020013723.1:0-40361 GCA_024447675.2 Pterophyllum scalare | reverse complement strand
GGTTGTGTGTTGCTTCGTTCAGTTACGTATTGTCTAACATTTTATTGGTAATTGAAGCTTGCAGGTAGCAGCCATGATTAAGTAGAAAACTGTATTTTTAACTCTATTATTGTAGGGTCTTTACCATACAATATAAAGTGCCTTGAGGGGACTATTTTTGTGGTTTGGCGCTATATAAATAAAACTGAAATGAACTGAGTGCAAACAAAATGAAGGACATTTTCCGTCTTTATCTAATGAGTTAGGCCTGAATCAGATTATCTGCGTCAGGCCTTCGCGGGGGCCTACGTATGTAACCGGAAACCCCTCTGAACCCTACTCAGTAAGCCTACGGCGTAACCTTGATGTGCACCTCGCGAAAAATGTAACTACACATCGAGTGCGATGCAGCGTGCAAGTATCATGATTACTAATAGGCTTAGAGGGGATTTTCAGTTACGTGAAGACCTGAGGCAGAAGGATGACTACCTGATTCATAGTGTGGCTCTATTGCCACAAGGTGCCAGCAGCAGCAGTATTATAATGCAATAGAAGTGACATCAGCGTAAGTCAGATATACAAATAAAAGGCAAGGGAGGTTTTTTGTTTGTTTGTTTTTTAACCAAAAAGCAAATTAAAGGGTCCAGAAAATTATACAGAGAACTTTTTTACTGTAATTAGTGTCAAAGTTCTGTGAGCACAGTCTGATTTGAGGCAGTCATTTGAGTAACATGGTGGAAAAACAGCTCGAAACCAAGGTGCAACATCCCAGGTAGGAAATATTTTCTGCAGGTTTGTCATGTGACAGTGTTGCACAGAGCGTCCTGAAGAGTTTCAGGGCTCAGTTAGTTTAGTAATTGTTAAACTGAAGTGCTAAGCAGTTATTTTATACTTAAAATTTTCAGGGAAAACAACCTGGGCTACATTTGCGCTTAGCATTTGACTTATACTGTGTCACTAGATATAATTTTTTATTTATTTCCAACACAAGCTCAGCCTGCTCTGCTTATAAACTGTCATTCTTCACTGTGACTTTAGTGTGACTATGACCCACATAGAAAATAGCCCCCCTCCCTCCATCTGAAGGCCTGTCAGGTCTGCTGTTGAGCCTGCAGCAGCACTGTAGCCAGGCAGCTCATTTTCTTCTGCCGCATAGAACTACTTTCCTCTCGTCTTGACTCCCAGTTATTCCATCTCAAATGTGTAGTGATGTACTTTAAGCATTATCATGATGAACTTCCTGAAAGCATCCTCTTACTGCCGCTCCTCACTGCTGATGTCTTCTTAATTGATTGTTCGATCGATGGTATGTCCTGTAGCCACCCCACACAGATCTGCAGCATGTCGACATTTACTAAACCCAAACTCAAGGTAACAGCAGTCGTGCTCTGTGTCAGCACCGTGTGCCTCTGTGTGATGGTTTTGTGTGCCCTGTGTGTTTTGGTTTCTTTAGGAAAGAAGGTTCGAGAGAAGCTTAGGGCAGCTGGGATGTTATTTTGCTGAGTAAAGGGATGGGAGAGAGCTGGAGGGAGGGGTAGGAGGTACAGAGCAGAGAGAGAGCGACGCATGGGCAGGGCTACATCTTGGCTTGCTCTTTTGTACGGCACAGTCACTGCAGGTGCAATGCGTCTGTCTGTACTGTGGACTAGATGAGAATTTTCTTTTTTCATCACTGTCAGACTGTTAAGGGGTATAGTACAGTCTACAGACACTGTTGCAGGCTATGACTTCGCCACAGATGTAACCTCCGCTCCTTGAAGATACAGGAAAACCTGAGGAACCAGACTTGACATATCTGATGTGTGTATTACTTTGGTTTTGCAGTATTTTGATCTTGTCTGGGTTTCCACTGTGCCTGCTCTCATGCACTCGTTATGTGATAGTAGATGTTAGTTTATTTTTATTGCATGTCTTGTGTTGGTGTGAAATTCTTTGCATGCAAATGAAGTTGGATGTTAATATTTAGAATTTTTCTACGTGAACCCAATCAATACCTTTCAAGCTCTGTCGGTGTGTCAGTCTTTTAGAAAACTCCGCCATTTGTTTGATTGCTCCTCCCTCATGCCCGTCATATAAGTTATCATAAACTTTGTTTGGCAGGGGTAGTGTTCTCATTTTTAAAAACATGCCATAAAATTAGACGTCAGACTTGGATTTCTCCTTGAATAATCAGGCCCCATCTTACCTTAAAGACCTCATAGTGCAATATCACCTCAATAGAGCTCTTCGCTCTCAGACTGCTGGCTTACTTGTGGTTCCTAGGATACTTAAAAGTAGAATGGGAGGCAGAACCTTCAGCTTTCAGGCCCCTCTTCTGTGGAACCAGCTCCCAGTTTGGATTCAGGAGACAGACACCCTCTCTATTTTTAAGATTAGGCTTAAAACTTTCCTTTATGATCAAGCTTATAGTTAGGGCTGGATTAGGTGACCCTGAACCACCCCTTAGTTATGCTGCTATAGGCCTAGGCTGCTGGGGAGTGTTTGTTCTTCGCTCACCTCTTTTCACTCTGTTTATACTTCACTCTGCATTTAATCATTAGTTATTATTAATCTCTGCCTCTCTTCCACAGTGTGTCTTTTGTCCTGTCTCTCCCCCCTCAGCCCCAACTGGTCGCAGCAGATGACTGCCCCTCCCTGAGCCTGGATCTGCTGGAGGTTTCTTCCTGTTAAAAGGAGGAGTTTTTCCTTCCCGCTGTCGCCAAGTGCTTGCTCATAGGGGGTCATCTGGTTGTTGGGTTTTCTCTGTAATTATTGTAGGGTCTTTACCTTACAATATAAAGCACTTTTAGGTGTATTATGATTTGGCACCTAAAAAGTAAAATAGAATTTAATTAGTATTTGTTAAAGGAGTTGTTACAAGCACCATGTTGTTTTTTTTTTCTTAGAGGCTACTGAATTAGCTTTTAGCGATTTTACAGTTTTCAAAATAATACTGCTGCCCCTCAGTGTACCCTGAAACTAGTCAGCTTAGCTCTTCTCCCTTGAAGGCCACCCTAACTTTGAGGTCACCGGCTTCCGATTGGCTACCCGTGTCAAACAGAAGGTTGGAATATCAGTGTGGGTATTAGAGATAACCATATTAGATGTTCTCAGTGACATCACAGAGATTGAAGAGTACAGAAACAGTGAGCGTTTCTACTTGTATGTAAAACCTTGGCTATGCATTATATGGACACTGACACCATTGTGACTGTGTATATGACAGAAAGCAGAATACCTTCATTGCAACATTTGTCAGTGGTAAACAGAAGGCTTCAAATGTGCCATATAATTGCTGGATAACGACCTTTGGTTTGTATGGAGCTGTTGGCTGTTATTGTAAAAGCCATTTATCTGGTGGCTCATTTTGTTAGGAGAAAGTCAGATAGCTGCATGTTGTACAAAGTTCAGTTTGAAGAGGAACAGACGTGTCCTTCCTGTTATATCATTACCCTCGTCCTCCCTCCTCTATTCTTCAGTTGGGTAGGGAAAGAGGCTCGCCTCGGCTCATGAGATTCTCCCATTTCCTGCAAATTCCTTTAGCTTCCATCCTCCTAGTATGGCGTCACTGTGACCCCTATTTAAAACACTTGGTTTACCATAGTGACTGGGTGTTTCTCAGTGAATGACTTCATCCACTCTTCTGTGGACCTCTGAGCTCAGTGCACTCAGTTAATCTGACACAGCACCCATCCATGATCCATCCTTCCATCCATCCAGCCACGTTCTTCTGCCTCTCTGGGGCCGGGTCATGGGGGCAGAAGCCTAAGCAGAGAAACCCGACCTCCCTCTCCCCAGCCACCTTCTCCTTCTTATCCGGGGGAGTACTGAGGCGTTCCCAGGCCAGCCGAGAGATATAATCTCTCAGACCCAGGATTAACTCTAGGTCTGTCAAGTCCATATGAGGTTTATCCTTGGGTTGACATTCACTTCCCTTGACCCGGTCAAGTCCACCCACTGCTGTTTTCATTGGCTTCACAAATGTTTGAACCACTTTGGGTCAGTGTAGCAGTAAGCTGTGGTTCATTTACATAAAGCCCATTTTATTCTGGGGGTCTGTTAAAATAGGTGTGCATGTATTAATGTTCAGAAAACAGTATTTTTCTCATAGTGTACATTGAAATAACATTTTCAGCCTCCATCTGAAAACCCCAGCCTCATCAGTCAGCACTGGTTGCCCTGTAACCCCAGTTTCCATAAGGATCGGTGTAGCCATCCATGAGCTGTTTTGTGTGTGTGTGTATATATATATATATGTATATATATATATGCTAGTCCTTTAAATGGTGTAGTACTTAGAAAGCACGTTCCTGCTCTTACTGAATACTCAAATGGTGTTACTGTAAAAGCCATTTTATACAATATGCAAGTTGGGGTTTAGTATATTGCCCAATGACACATTGACATGCAGTGCCAGGCGTTGAACCACTCCTCCTCCGAATAGTAGTTTACCTCCTGAGCCGCCTTTTTTAAAGGAGTGAATCGATAACCATTGCCCTCCATCCACCCACACACTTTAGTGTTTTATCAGCTGACAGAGTGGGGCTCTGCCTGTAATGGAGCCTTTCAGCCTCTACTGCTGTCTCTGAGAGTGAAAGTGTGAATATTTTAGATGCCAGAGTTTTTGAGACGGACTCAGCAAACACAAATATCCCCGTGAGCCCAACATTCACTGCTCAGTACCTTTTCCAAACAGACACGGGTGTATATAGTCCCTAAATTGTGAGCATTTTGCTGTTTCTGTGCTTGTTAAAGTGGATAATTGGACTTTGGAAGGCTGCTGACTGGATAGTCTCATCCAGCTTTGTTGTTCAAAGTTTCAGCCATTCCCACCCAGCGTTAAATTTTAAATAGGCCTTGAAGAAAGGATGAAGTGTCACATGACTGCAACCATCCGTGGGATGGTAGCTGGCATGTTAATAGCATTGCCCCCCCCTCCCCTGAGTGGCAGCGGTGAGGCTAAAAGAGGGAAAGCTGTTATCTAGTGATAGAGGCAGGGAGGGAGCGCTATCAGCAGGAGCAGTGCTGTGCTTAGGGCGTCTCGGGGCTGTCATTAACCTGCTTTGACGCTAACTTTGTCTCGTGTTCGCGTTAAATTCCAATGAGATTTTTACAGAGACATTAATGCATTTATACCTTGTACCTCTTAAGACTACTCATCTGTAGATTACATTATTAGGATATCATGGTTGTCAAAATGTGCTGTGTCATTGCATTTATGAATTCAGACCAGCAGCATTTACAGTGTGAATGTAATGATTTAGTGATTATTTTGGCTACGGAGAAGTGGGAAATAAAATGATTGACATGTAACATTTGATCTGGTCAGAAGGAGTCGAGACTGCTTGGATAGTGACGCGCAGTGCTGTCCAAATAAAGTGTGTTTGCCTTTTATTTCAAGAAAGGATTAACTGAGTAAACATGATATTTGCTAAAGATTGCAAGCCCACAGAGGCCAAAAAAGACAGGAGTTTCTTTTCCTGTCGGTGTTACCTTTATCCGTGTCGTGTTTATCAGCGACTCGTAAATGTCACGTTGGTCTTGAGGTGACAGAGAGAGCCCTCCTGGTCTGGTCATATAGTAAATCTAATTTAGTGCTGTTTAAGTGCCAGCATGACTCTGCAGAATGAGGCTGAGTCCACTTAAATCCCTGCAATGATTCAGGCCCTCTGTGAGATGGGGTGAGTTAAGAGATTGGGGGGGGGGGCAGGTTGATGCTCCTAATCAGCTTCATTACTCTGTGATACTAGGTTGTTGTGTGTTTGTGTATGTGTGGGCTCGCTGGGATACTTGCTTGTCTGGAGAACTAATGGCGTTTACAGGGACCAAAGCGTTTGTGGTTCTGGATAAAAGCTCAATACAGCTGGACTGCTGACTCCACTAATCCCCCCACCCCATTCAGAGAGGGGATTAGTGGGGTCCAGGAAACTGTCTCACATCTATCCATTGTTTTTGTCTCGCTGTCTGCGGCGTTAACAAAAACGCCTACGTCTGACGGCTTGCACAGCCCTGCCCTCACTCAGCCTGGACATCAGCCGGTGCGCTCGGGGTTTGGCCAAACAGATCGATACCTCCCCCCTCTTCCTCTGTGTGTCTGTGTGTTGGTAGTAAGGCTAAGAGCTCTGAGAGCTCTCAGTTTGATAAAACCGCCAGAAGTTACACTCTCATCAGTTTCTTGTGATTACTTAAGTTTTAAGTTTCTGAACAGGTTTCATCAGACTTTGGTGTCCTGCTGGAAATGATAGATTAACATCCTGTTTTGTCATATCTCAGCACAGTTAGCCACAGTTCAAGGCTACTTTAGCCATGGGGCCTGAGGCACAGTGGGAAGAGAAGCTGACTGCGGCGCTCCCATTGTGTAGTGAAGCCTGGTTACTGTTTGCATGCATGTGGAATTTCCGCCCCCACCCCCATTTGGCATTTTTAGTATTTCAGCTGCCGGCCCTTTGGTTGCTCAGCTTGAGACAGGATAGGGTGGGGCCGGGGGTGTTACAGCACACATGCTTGCCCTTAATATCCAAGCTTGCTTCCAAAGAGAAGCTGCAATAATCCAATCTGTAGTTGTAAACCTCACTAAAAGAAATATAAAACCCTACAGATAGAAACTTGCTTTGTTTTCTTTGAAGTCCATGTTTCCCATATGTGATGATTACGTGGGTCAGATGTGTAGGCAGAATATTTTGCCACCCGGATGAATTCCCATTTTCAGATTTTTCATTTGCTTTTCCACATACAGCTGATCTGTCTCTGATGTTGTTTGAATCCATATACAAAAAAACTCACAAATTCCATCTTTGGTGCTTTTCCAGAAAATGGACACCGCAGGGGTCAAAGTGTTGGAGACAGCTGAAGACATCCAAGAACGTCGGCAGCAGGTGCTGGACCGCTACCGACGTTTCAAGGAGCTGTCGATGATGCGCCGGCAGAAGCTGGAGGACTCGTATCGCTTTCAGTTCTTCCGCCGTGATGCCGATGAGTTGGAGAAGTGGATCCAGGAGAAACTGCAGATCGCCTCTGATGAGAACTACAAGGACCCCTCCAACCTGCAGGTCTGTCTGCTTTTTAGCATACCTATATGTATTTGAGTCCTGTCAGGCCATAACGCAGCCTTTGCCCATCTCATGTACTTCCTTTACACAGGGCAAGCTGCAGAAACATCAGGCCTTTGAAGCTGAAGTCCAGGCCAATTCTGATGCAATCGTCAAACTGGACGAGACTGGAAACCTAATGATCACTGAGGGCCACTTTGCCTCTGAGACCATTCGAGTAAGTAGCTAGAATGCACACTGATATGCAGCAGATAACATGCGTATGTTTGTGGTGGGCTATGGGGTTATATGATGGGCGTAGCCCCTGTGACATCAAACATTGTTTTCTGCACTATTTAATAGCTATTATTAGAAAGCTACATGCCTGAACTGTACAGGAGCAACATTCAGACACAGATACCAGGCCTAGATACTTAAGACTCGTGCACCACGGCACGCCTAAACCTTCGCTGACAAGAGTGAAAAAATTGCACTTGCACATCACCTTGTACAGTGCACCTCGCACACCTTTATGAATGGGAAATCCAACCATGCTGAATGAGTGTTGCACATGTATATCCCCAGATTGGGGGCGGGGGGTGAGCCTGTCGGGCAGTCCAACATTTAAACAACAGTTTGAAGTGGATCCTGCGGATGAGCGGGCGAAGTATAATACAGTCAGGCTCGACGTGTTTTTGACCTGGAAGGTGGCCAACCTAGGCGGCCCCCCCAGACCCTCGGCCTTTGCCATGTGTTGTGCACCCAGCTGTTGGGAAAATTCACACTCCTCACCTAAAGCTGAGAAGCCTGAATTTTTACACACTTGCAAACTATATAAATCCAGGACGGAGATACCTGCCAACTACTGCAAAGTAACAGACTAATAAAATATGAAAGTTTCAGTCACATAAACTGTTGCTCATCCTGTCCACTATTAACCTCTTCCATCCGATTCAGTCCTACACGCCTTACCGGACACAACAGAGACCAGTAGTTACAAGTGTCAATATGGCTGAGTATATACAAGTAGGTGCTGACCTGCGGTGTGACTCTTGAGTGCTGTGAATTCCTACAGGTTCAGTCAGCATCCCCCTTTTGCCATTCAGCAGCTAGAAGCATTACTTTGATTGCATGTGCGGTGGATCAGCTCACAAATGGAGAAAAGTTTGTCTGTCCTTCTCTGTTTTAGATGCAGCTTCAAGGGAATTTACTGTTTTCTTGTCACAAATTTTGTGAACTGTTTCCACCTTTGTCCTGTGCTCTAGACTCGCCTGGAGGAGCTGCATCGCCTATGGGACCTCCTGCTGGAGAAAACCAAGGAGAAGGGCATGCGTCTGTTGCAGGCCCAGAAACTGGTCCAGTATTTGCGTGAGTGTGAGGATGCCCTGGACTGGATCAGTGACAAGGTCAGGTTTTTTTTTTTTTAAACATGGAAAGACTTGAGCATGAGCTTATGTACTCCATTTCTCTTTGCTATTTCACAGAATGATGGGTAGATACAGTTACAGTAGCTCAGCATTTCAGTTTAGCGGTCGTCATTTCAAGAAAGTTGTTTTTGAGCTTTAAGACTTGAGCCCTGCCTCTGACTAAGGAATGAAAGCCAGGCTTAACAAAGAGATGCCAGTGACGAGGGAAGAATCTGAATTTTAAAGATGCCTCAGTAAAAAAGCTACCTGCTAAAAAGCAGTAAATAAAGGCTGCTGCCTTATTTCCAAGGGGTCACCACATCAGGTAACTCTGCATATTAGATTTGGCAGATTTTAATAAGCTATAAGATAGGACAAGATCCTCTTAAAGTCTGAGCCAGAATTGGCTCTAGTAGGAGGAATAAAATGGTGCCTGTTATTCAGTTCCATTATGTAACAGTTCCAGATGTTGAATAACCATTTATGGTTAAAAATAACTGTGTTCATGCATTGTAAGTAAAATGCTGTGACTGATGAGCCTTTTTGACTGAAACACTTTTTCTTTGGCTTTAAATCTGTTTCTCCACCGTCACCTGTAGGAGGCCATTGCAACCTCAGAGGAGCTGGGTCAGGACCTGGAGCACGTGCAGCTCCTGCAGAAGAAGTTTGAGGAGTTTCAGACAGATCTGGCGGCCCACGAGGAACGCGTGAATGAGGTGAACCAGCTTGCAGCCAAGCTGATCCAGGAATCCCATCCGGAAGCTGAGCTCATAGTGCGCAAGCAGGACGAGGTCAACGCAGCCTGGCAGCGCCTGAAAGGCTTGGCCCAGCAGAGGCAGGGCAAGCTGTTTGGAGCTGCTGAGGTGCAGCGCTTCAACAGGTAAGCAGCATCATAACACATGAACAGCATGTCCATGTTTTTTGGTGGTGACTGTGGCTCAGGAGGTAGAGCAGGCCATCTGCTAGTCGGAACGTTGGTGGTTCGATCCCTGGCTGCTCCAGTATGCATGCCCAAGTATCCTTGGGCAAGATATTGAACCCCAAGTTGCTCTCTTATGTGTTCATCGGAGTGTGAATGTTAGATAGAAAGCACTTCATGAATATGAATGAATGGGTGAATGAGGCATATTGTATACAGTGCTTTGAGGAATCGTAGCGTAGAAAAGTGCTTTATAAGAACTGGTTCATTTACCGTTTTAAACCTGTAATGTGTTATTTCTTTGTCTTGTTGGTGTTAGTAACAGGCTGTGTGTTTAACTTCAACAGGGATGTGGATGAAACCATCAGCTGGATCAAGGAGAAAGAGCAGCTGATGGCCTCTGATGACTTTGGTCGGGACCTGGCTAGTGTTCAGGCTCTGCTGCGCAAACATGAGGGTCTGGAGAGAGACCTGGCAGCTCTGGAAGATAAGGCAGGACATAAGCTGCTCCGCATAATGCTCAGGAACATTCAGGAAGTTTAAAAACTTGATATCCTAACTTGTTGTCTTCTCCCTCCTTCAATCAGGTCAACACTCTGGGTGGTGATGCCGAGCACCTGCAGCAGACTCATCCCCAGAATGCTTCCCAGATCCATTTGAAGAAGGACGAGCTCATCACCAACTGGGAACAGATCCGCACTCTGGCTGCTGAGCGCCATGCCCGCCTGAACGACTCCTACCGGTAAAATACCAAGCAGTGGAGTAATAAATACACTAAACATGTAAATCATTCATCAGCTTTTCATTAGAGGGAGGAGTGTGTGTGTGTGTGTGTGTGTGTGTGTGTGGGGGGTTACACATTCTGTTAATATATCAAATGATAATATATTACTTAGATACAATATTAATTTAATTTTCATTTACGAGAGCATCTGGCCCTCACGCTGTCTGCTGAGAAAAATTCTGGTCCTTGCACCGATGTAGTTGATGACTCCTGCCCTACACAGTACAAGTAATGATTACAGCCAAATACTATCAAATAGGTTAAATGTTAAAAACATTTGTTAAACAGGAATATGCCCTAGTAATCATAGTTTTCTTCTGATTAGTGAGTGAAAACCCGTTTTCACACACACGCGTGAACTGTTCTAGGATTTGCAGCAGATTTAGACTTCAGTGGTGAATCTTTGTAGAGTCTGTGACGTCCCTCCGCAAGTGCCCGACGCCATTGCCAGCATTCATGCTTGTGCTGGTGGAGTATGTGTTAACTACCCTGTGGTCATGTCCCAGTTTTTTATATGCAGTACCAGCCATGTTAGAAATAAATAAAATGCTGGGACTGATTTCCCTTCTGGGTGTCAACTCTGTTGGTCAGTTTTTTGTCCCTCTGGTTTTTCCACTTCTTCATACGGTCCCTCACATCCATCCCGATAGTTTTGGCAGTCTTCCTCCAGAAATTTGCCGACATCTGTGAGTTTTTATATTGAGCCAGTGGTAATTCTCTCAGTGAGCCAGTCAAAAAGTAGCCAGAGGAGGACTCGACAGATTTGAACAGGCCAGTCACGGTAGTTTGCAGACTGTGTGACGCGTAGGTTTTTACAAGGGTCTGCGGTTACTGCATAGATTTAATTCAGAAGTAAAAATGCCACTTTACCTGATGGAGGTGCATGTGGGAACACAAATATCTAACACAGTCAAATCACACATTAGCCTGTCTTTAACCCGCCAGCTACCTAGGACAAATCCTTGTGATAGCGCTAATGAAAATAGTGAAGAGACAACAGTGCATTTACTGCTAAAATGTGGGAGTCACATGCAATGCCTCCCACAGCCTCTAACAAGGTAGTAGCCTCACCTAAACCATACAGTGTAATTGCCATAGTTCAAACACACGTGCTGCAGGCTGTTTCCTCTTGCATCCTAAAGGGCAGCTGGAAAATGTGTCTCGAAATTGTCTGGAGTTCATATCTGAAAACATGTCAGGACTGCATCAGAGAACTGACGCTCACGCCTGCCCTCTTTTGATTATCTCTTTTAGGCTGCAGCGTTTCACTGCTGACTTTAGGGATCTGACCAGCTGGGTAACAGAGATGAAGGCTCTGATCAATGCTGACGAACTGGCCAATGATGTGGCCGGAGCCGAGGCCCTGTTAGACCGCCATCAGGAGCACAAGGTAAAATTTCCTCTGACTGAAAACATCTTTGCACTTTGCTCAAAGGCTGAATAAAGTGTAAAATTCCTGTTATTCCCTTGTGTGATTCAGTGCTTCTTCTTTGTGTTTGTTTTTTAGGGAGAGATTGATGCTCATGAGGACAGTTTTAGAGCTACTGATGAAGCTGGTCAGGCCTTGCTCAATACAGGACACTATGCCTCTGACGAGGTGAAGGAAAAGGTAGGATTATGACGGCATCTTGATAGCATTTTTCTCCCTCTACACCTGTGCCATGCTAGCATTTAAAATCCTCCTCTCGGTGTGTTTTGTCTAGCTTGGCATCCTTACCGCAGAGAAGGAGTCTCTGCTGGAGTTGTGGGAGGTTCGCAGGCAACAGTATGAGCAGTGCATGGATCTGCAGCTCTTCTACAGGGATACTGAGCAAGTTGACAACTGGATGAGCAAGCAAGAGGTAAGTTGACACACCAGGAGAGCTTGGTGTTTATTTGCAGAAGAGGTGGTGTGGCAGTTTTTTCTTCTTTTTTTTTTAAAAAAGTGTCCTCCTTGTAGGCTTTCCTCCTGAATGAAGACCTTGGTGACTCTCTGGACAGCGTAGAGGCACTGCTGAAAAAACACGAAGATTTTGAGAAGTCACTCAGTGCTCAAGAAGAGAAGATCACTGTAAGTTATTAAAATTTTCCCAGTTACATGATACTTATTGCATCTTCTATTCCTACATTAGCCCTACTGTATGGGAACTGTAAAGTCAAAGTAACCTTTAATCTGTGTTGTACATCTCCAGGCCCTGGATGAATTTGCGACCAAACTGATTCAGAACAACCACTACGCCAAAGAGGACGTGGCCACCCGGAGAGATGCTGTAAGTCCTGCTGTCTGCTTCCATGTTTTTCCTCCAGTCAAACCTAGAAACCATATCAAATAAAAGAAACGTCTGCTTTTAAAAAAGAAGTTTTCTTTGCTTTTTGCATTTATAGCTGCTCAGCCGCCGCAATGCCCTGCATGAGCGTGCTCAGTCTCGTCGTGCTGCTTTGGAGGACTCTTTCCACCTCCAGCAGTTCTTCAGAGACTCCGATGAGCTCAAGAGCTGGATCAATGAAAAGATGAAGACTGCTACTGATGAGGCTTACAAGGTAATTTGTGAAAGAGTTGGGTATTGTCTTCTCCAGAGATTTGTGTCTCTATCTTTGAAGTATGTTTCTGCATTCTGGTGTTTTGTTCTGTCTGTTTTCTCCATCACTCAAATTCTGGCTCTGCTCTCCTGACAACAGGACCCCTCCAACCTGCAGGGCAAGGTGCAGAAACACCAGGCCTTTGAAGCTGAGCTGTCTGCTAATCAGAGCCGCATCGATGCCCTGCAGAAGTCGGGCCAGGAGCTGCTGGATGGAAAGCATTATGCCTCGACTGAGGTGTCCGGTCACATGGAAGAAGTCAGCTCCCAGTGGAAAAAACTGCTGGAGGCCACTGAGCTCAAAGGTGCAGTGTGGAGCCAGGGTCTCTGTGTACATATGTACATGCACAAAAGCACAGATGGAGGAGGACAAAAAACACAACTGGATACTGACTGATACTTAGATTGAAAAAAAATAGAGCACCTACATATTTTATTTTTAACAGGGCTTGAAGGTCTGCAGCACTGCTCCAATTCCACGTGGTAGCATTTATGGAGGTGAAGCATTAAGATAAGAGAGCAGAGAATCACAGAGAGATGAGCTGAAAAACTTGAATGCTAAAATGAGTTGTTGTATACACAGCTGTGGTCAGAGGTTTATGGTCACTCATCATGGGCATCAGTCTCTGGGTAATTTTGACTTTGTGTGTTTTTTTGTTTTTTAAGGCATCAAGCTGCGTGAAGCCAACCAGCAGCAGCAGTTCAACAGAAATGTAGAGGACATCGAGCTGTGGCTGTATGAAGTTGAGGGCCACCTGGCTTCAGACGATTATGGAAAAGACCTGACGAGTGTTCAGAACCTGCAAAAGAAGCACGCGCTGCTGGAGGCCGATGTGGCAGCTCACCAGGTAACTAACACTCAGCCAAACTTGTGGTCAGACTCTGCTTAGATGAACGCAACAGTGGGATAGCATATGTATGAATCCTTATGTGAATGTCCCCGTCAGGATCGGATTGATGGGATAACAATCCAGGCCCGCCAGTTTCAAGAGGCCGGCCACTTTGATGCCGACAACATCCGCAAGAAGCAGGAGGCTTTGGTGGTTCGTTATGAAGCTCTGCGCGAACCCATGGCTGCACGCAAGCAGAAACTGTCAGACTCTCTGCGGCTTCAGCAGCTGTTCAGAGATGTTGAAGATGAGGAGACTTGGATCCGTGAGAAAGAGCCCATCGCTGCCTCTACTAACAGAGGTAAAACCAGACTGATGTTTCATGCAGCACTCTGAAATTAAAGTGCGTGGTTTGGAGTTATATACTCCATTTAAAGTGGTCACATTTCGGGAATAAATTGTAAACAGAAGCCTCATATTTCATATCAGTGAAGTTCCATAAAATGTTTCTGTCTGTGTTTTTCTCAGGCAAAGACCTCATCGGTGTCCAGAACTTGCTGAAGAAGCACCAGGCTCTGCAGGCTGAAATCACAGGCCACGAGCCTCGCATTAAGGCTGTCACCCAGAAGGGAGAGGCTATGGTGGAGGAAGGTATTGAATCCTAAGATTCCTCTGGTAACTTCAGTGAGATGATGATGCTGATGATGATGCTTTTATGAAAGTGAAATATTATTATGAAACAGCTGATGATTGATGGGTGTGGTGTCCAGGTCACTTTGCTGGTGAGGATGTGAAGGCTAAGCTGGCTGAGCTACATGGACGTTGGGACACACTGAAGGGTAAGGCCTCCCAGAGGAGACAGGACCTTGAGGACTCTCTGCAGGCCCAGCAATACTTTGCTGATGCCAACGAGGCCGAGTCTTGGATGAGGGAGAAGGAGCCCATTGTCGGGAGCACAGACTACGGCAAAGACGAAGACTCTGCTGAGGTACACATTTTACTCTAGAAGAACATAACTGTCGCTATTAGTTAATTATCGTTGTGCTGTTGAAGTTAAAAACAGTGTTCCCCCGTTAAGCATTGTCATTCATAAAGTTTTTTTTTTTTGCCTCTATAAAAAGTTAAAGCAGGCTTAAAGCATCCAGTTATATCCCTTTGTGAGAAATGCAGTTGTGCTGAGTAGTTTCTTTTCCACAGGCTCTGCTGAAGAAGCACGAAGCCCTGATGTCTGACCTGAGTGCTTATGGCAGCAGTATCCAGGCCCTGAAGGAGCAGGCCCAGTCCTGCAGGGTAAGATGAAAAGCCACTGAATGCTGGACTGTGAGGAAGCATCAGTGTTTAAGCAAAAAACACAAATCAGTGACACATTTCTGTTAACTGAACAGCAACAAGTCGCACCAACCGATGATGAGACCGGGAAGGAGCTGGTGCTGGCCCTGTATGACTATCAGGAGAAGAGCCCGCGTGAAGTCACCATGAAGAAAGGGGACATTCTCACTCTGCTCAACAGCACCAACAAGGTACGGCCCTGTGAAGACGAGCATCGGCCGATACTGAGTCTTGATTCCAAAAGTGCCACATAGGCTAATACTAATGACTTCATCTCCACCCTGCTTACAGGACTGGTGGAAAGTGGAGGTGAATGATCGCCAGGGCTTCGTTCCTGCTGCTTATGTGAAGAAGCTGGACCCCACCCAGTCCTCTTCCAGGGAGAACCTGCTGGATGAACATGGCAGCATTGCACTGCGCCAAGACCAGATTGAGAATCAGTAAGAAACCCACAGGCGAACCTCTTCTGTTTGGGAATGTAGTCACTAACTCGTTTCTTCTTTCCTGCTAGATTTAACCTGTCTTCTCTGCACTTTAATGTTTCTTTACTTCCATCCAGTTGTGTAACACTAATTACCTTGCTCCTAGCCTCTTCTGTTTCCTCTGCTGTCCTCTCTCTGTGTTTAACTACTTAATTTTGTCTTGCTTTGCTTCCGCCTTGCCTTGCCACTGTGCAGGCTTGTCACCAAGGAGGCCTGCAGCGTGTCTGTGCGCATGAAGCAGGTGGAAGAGCTGTGAGTAGGAACCAGTGCCCCTCTGCGTGTACTTGTGATCGTGATACCTATGATAGATGTCATCCACTCCCCCCTCATGTTGTGTGATACTGTGTCTTCTTCACCCTTGTCTTCTATTCAGTCTAGGATAGAAGCAGCTTTTGATGCACATCTGTTACATCCTGCATTTATTAATTCTGCTCCACACATAATGGGCAATGATTTGCTTCTGCCTGTCCTAGTTCCTCAATGAATCACTAATATCTTAGTTTAAAAATGACTTAAAATTTGTGCAACATGTGAATCGACAGAGACAAACTGGTCTCCACGGTCAGGGTCAGGGTGCAGTTTGCCAGACGGCTTCTCTGGTTGAAACCACTGAGGGCAGATGGACTGCTGGTGCACAACATAATTTAAGTGTCAGAGAAGTGGATGATAATTTATTAAAAGAAACATACAGTATTTATTTAATCACCTTTATTTTACCGGAATGTCCCACAGCATTATTAAAAATACATCAAAACAAACATACAAAGCTATCCCAGCTGTCACGGGGAGAGAGGCAGGGTACACCCTGTACAGGTCGCCAGCCTGTCGCAGGGCTAACACAGAGAGACAGACAACATCCACACTCACATTCACACCTATGGGCAATTTAGAGCGACCCCAGTAAGTGCGTGTCTTTGGACTGTGGGAGGAAACCCACGCAGACACGGGGAGAACATGCAAACTCCACAGAGAGAGAGAGAGGCCCGGGCCAAGGTGGAATCGAGCCCAGACCTTCTAGATGTGAGGCTGTCGTGAGCTGGTTATTTACATTTAGATTAGTAGAAAATAAATACATAAAATGGTTGAAGAGAGAATGATTAAAACAAAAATGAGAAACACTGGTGCTCACACTGAAGCGTGTCATTTTTACTATTATATTCTCTAAAATGGGGCACCTCATGTTCTGCTCACTAGGCGCGTGTCTGTCTGTGTGCCTGGAACAAATATTCTAGTATTTGTATTAAATAACTGTATGATCCTGTTGTGTTTGGTCCTCCAACACTCTCCATCTTCAGGATGATGGCTACCACAGGCACTGACCGGCGACCAGCTCACTTTTATTCATATAGCCCCAAATCACAACAACCAGTTGCCTCAAGACACAAGAATAAAGTGTTATAGAGAAGAGGACCACTTCAGTCAGAAACTGTGAATAAACTACTCCATAACTCCATTATGCAGTCAGTCATACCATGCAAGGCTTCCTTCTCATACCCAACGTGCACAAACTCCCAACACAAAGCATGTCAGTGTTCACTGATTTAAAAAAAAAAAAAGTACTAAACAAATTTCTGGTTCTCTTACGTTCTCTTTCTCTGATCTCGTTTTTTTCCTCAAAGGTATGGTACTCTGTTAGAGTTGGGAGAGAAGCGTAAGGACATGCTTGAGAAAAGCTGCAAGAAGTTCATGTTATTCCGTGAGGCCAATGAGCTCCAGCAGTGGATCAATGAGAAGGAGAGCGCCCTCACCAATGAGGAGGTGGGCTCCGATCTGGAGCAGGTTGAGGTCCTGCAGAAGAAGTTTGACGACTTCCAGAAGGTAATATCTGCCCTGCTTTTCAAATTCTGCATGACTGTCAGGATTTAAAAGGATCTGAATTACTTGTATGCTATGGTCAGTGAAATGTAAACATTGAGCTGTTGCACAATAACCAGTAAAATCGGAAAGTGTTCTTTTTCTCTGTCCAGGACCTCAAGGCCAATGAATCTCGTCTGAGGGATATCAACAAAGTGGCCTCAGAGCTGGAGTCTGAAGGCCTCATGGCTGAGGAGGCCCCCATGGTTCAGGCTCAGGTAAGCACTGCTTCTCTGGATCATCACAAATATGAGCCATATTGAGCCGTCATTTAAGACTTTCTTTTCCCCTCATCTCCAGCAACAAGAGCTGCTCGGTGCTGCTCCTGGCAAGGTTGAAGTAGTTTCTGTAATTTACATCCATTTTAATATATAAGGAACATTTTAGGTGTTATAGCAGTGAAAGTTTGTTTATTTGTGTGCCTCGTTTGTTAAACAGGATGAATCTGATTCCAAGACTGCATCTCCATGGAAGGTAAGCTTTATCCAACATTCATTTGTCTCAGGATACTCTCAGATGTTCAGTTGGGTTGTCTTTTTTTTAAGAAAATGCATCAACTGAAAAAACTTGACAGCTAGTCGGTCTTGATTTGATACGGTAACCATGCATGACTGTTCAGCGTTTAATACTTGTTTGCCTGTTTCCTGCAATCATGCTCAGCAATACATTGTAGTGGCATGGGTCACGATGTCTCATGTCTTCATAGGATATGATTAGACATTGATGAGACAACCGGAGAGCCTGGGAACACTTAATCTATTATTAAGATCCTTTAAGTTTTTAACAGTTTTCATGTCTCAAGATGTCTCAATCATTAATAAACACCTTGTTTGATTCAATGTAATTAAGCCGGCTGGTTCTGCTCCGGCCATGGTTGCAGTGCTTGCTGTGTCTTTGCTGGTGTCTTGGTTGGTCTTGGGAGAACCAAGATGAACCCGGGGATTTTCCATAACACTCTTGACTGGTGTGGTGTTTTTTTTTTCTTTTTTTGTGTGTGTCCTCCTCCTTTCTGCCATGTTTGGTTTACCTTTGACTTTAGAATATACGCTTGGCTGTTCAAACAACGGCTAACTTTAATACTATCAAGGTAAGATAAACAAGTCTACTCTGACCACCCTCTGCATATTGATCAGAACAACTAACCATACTGTGATGGTGTCACATGATCTGTCCCTTCCTGTTCACTCAAACCTGCCTCCAGTGTGAGCAGTGTTAAATCTTTTTTTTGTTTTTGGTTCCACAATGCTTCCCACAGCATTTGTCCTCTCATGGTCCATCTTTTTGTCGCTGTAGTATGAATGGCATACTACACAAGTTATGCTAAACCTGTCGTGTTCTTTGTCCTCATCCTGCATAATGTTCCTACCATGCACCCAGTCCTGTGCATCTCACCTCCATCATCCACCTGCTTTTGTTTGTCCATCACTGTCTGTGCCCATCACATACACAGTGCAGATTAGCACACATTGTTTGCATGGTTGCGCTTGAGTGGAATGTTTAATCTAGCACTCCTTGCCTCACTGTTAAACTGATCTTAAAATGTATCTGGGGGTTTGAATGACTTTGTCCCTCTTTCAAGCCGCCTTTCCACCAAAGTACCCCAAAATTTTAAGCTCAGGAACTTTTTTTTTTCCAGACCACTGGTTGTCTGTTTCCGTTGCTGCCTCGAGATTATTATATTTAGATGGACTGGCTGAAATAAAATGCTGCAAAGGCTCAACCAGTTAGAAGTCTGTAATCTGTAATTGGGGGGCTTATTGAGGAATTTCTCTGGAACTTGATTTGAACTTATAGCCGTGCTGCAGAAGCGCCGAGTTTCTTCAGACGTTTCTGCTCCTTGGTGCAGGTTTTGTGGTGGAAATGTGGCTTAGGCGCTTTCAGACTGCAGGAGTTAGTTTCTTAGTTCCTAAAACTGTTGTAGGAAGCCCCCTCCTTCTTTCACCTTGGTGGATTTGAAATCAAACGTGATGTGATTGAACTTCAGACTTTCAACAAAAGTATTACATTAATTGTTTAGGAAGTGTAGCCATTTTTATACTCAGAAAGTGGGGCTCAAAGAGTAATTGGATGAACTAATTTACATATAAGGATTGTTTTTAATACTTGGATGAAATGATTTGACTGCCTGACATCTAGAACTCATGGACATCACCAAACGATGTTTCCTCCTTTGAGATGCTCTCAGGCCTTTACTGCTGCCACCTTCAGTTGCTGCTTGCCTTTTGGCCTCTCTTTTATTTGTATTCAGTAAATAAAAGCGTGCTGTGTTTATAGATGAGATCATATGGCTGACTTGAAGAATATCCTACTCCTTTGCATTGAGAAGCTCTTGAGTTGCTTTTGCAGTATGGAGCGTATCCCAGCTGCCGCAGGGCGAGAGCAAAACAAAAACCTTGTTGCTGACAGATTTATTTTGGTTTTCCATCGTAATGATTGCCTCCTGCACTTGCATCCACATCTCTTTGTACCTCATATTGAGTTTAAGTGTACAGTAGTAATGAGCCTCACCTGCTGATGAAACTGCTTGTCTTGAGCCTCTAAAATGAGGATGTAATTCCCAAACAGTTAATGTAATATTTTTGTCTAACCCTCTGGAATAAAAAGCTGAAAGTCTGATCTCCAGCCACATTTTGATTGGTTGGCTTAAAATCCACTGTGGCAGAATTGCAAAAATTTTCATTGCTCAAATACTTACGGACTTAACCGAGGCTCTAACAAGGAGAGACTTTTGCTTTCCTCTTCTCTCATTTTTGCTATTATTGGCATCCAAATGCAGCAAAGCACTGCTGAGAGAAAAGGAAGAAGCTGGAAAAGAGCACAATAGCTGTCTGTGCTGCACATCAGGCAGTAATATTACAGTAGGTGGATAGTGTGACAGTAATCTACAGCCACCTACTTCTGGCTTGAACTCTTCCTTTTCAAGCCTGTTGTCAATCTAAAGCCCATAATGCACAATAAACACACAACTTGGATCACAGCATCCTCCTCCTTGTGTGATTGTAGTTTCTGTGCCAACTGCCGCCTGGCTGTTGCGTCACATTGGCTCCCCCCCCCCATCAAAAGCACTCACATCTATGTAGTTGTTGTGAGAGCTCCTCAGTGGGCAGTTACCCTGAGGAAGGCCCTGTTTTGTCTGAAAGCGCCTCTTACGTACATTTAGTTGACATAGTGTCCTGCCAATCGTCTCAGATGTTAACACTAATGTCAGAAAAAAACATGCTGCAGGTGGGCTGAGCAGTGTTTGGGATGAGTGCAGAGTGCTGGTTAATATTGTCTGTGATATTTGCAGGAGCTGAATAATCGCTGGCGGTCCCTGCAGCAGCTGGCTGAAGAAAGGAACAACATGCTGGGCAGTGCGCATGAGGTGCAGCGCTTCCACAGGTACAAATCAGAAGCTCTGGCAGGTGTGACATCATCTGCAGGTTTTTGGAAGTTCCGATCATCAGTGATTGGGATCAGTTTTGTTTATATAGCTCCAGTTTTATAAACAAAACCAGTTTCAGAGCACTTTGTGTTATTCATTAGAGAAATAGGCTTTGGAGCCTTTTATCAGCTGGTCACAAATGGATTCCTTGTACAACTGTTAACCAGAGTTGTGTTGTGTGTCCTCAGGGATGCTGATGAGACTAAAGAGTGGATTGAGGAGAAGAACCAGGCCCTGAACACTGACAACTATGGTCACGACTTGGCCAGTGTCCAGGCTTTGCAGCGTAAACATGAGGGCTTTGAGAGAGACCTGGCTGCCCTGGGGGATAAGGTCAGATTTGCTTTTAGTCGTTGTGAGAGTATCAGCTCAGCAGCCAGTCTTGTATTTCTCTTACTTATTTTCCCATTCCTCTGCCTAGGTTAACTCTCTCGGAGAGACAGCAGAGCGCTTGATCCAGTCTCACCCTGAAGCAGTGGATGACATCCAGGAGAAATGCACAGAGCTGAACACTGCCTGGAGCAGCCTGGTGGGACGTGCTGACCAGCGCAAAGACAAGCTCGGCAACTCCCATGATCTGCAGCGCTTCCTGTCTGACTTCAGGTGAGGGCAGGGATCCAGAAGTGATGTCTTATAGAGGCAGTTAAGATATGTGTGGTTTTGGCTGACTGCAAGTCTGTAAACTGTTCAGAGATCTCATGTCCTGGATCAATGGCATCCGAGGACTAGTGTCATCAGAGGAGCTGGCCAAAGATGTGACTGGAGCAGAGGCCCTTTTAGAAAGACACCAGGTATCAGATCTTTACTCTTGTTCTTTCTATACATATTTTCAGTTATTGTCCATCTAACTCTGTCCATTCATCTTTCTTTTCTCCCTCTTCAGGAACACCGCACGGAGATTGATGCTCGGGCCGGTACTTTCCAGGCGTTCGAACAGTTTGGTCAGCAGCTGCTGGCTCGAGGCCACTATGCTAGTCCTGAGATTCAGCAGAAACTCGAGGCTTTAGACCGTGAGCGCGCTGACCTGGAGAAGGCCTGGGTGCAGCGCCGCATGATGTTGGACCAGTGCCTAGAACTCCAGGTAAGGGCATCCACAGTCATGCCGTGGTCGTCCACCGAGACAATATTTCAGTCACTGACAGCTGTGTTTGTCCGTCCACAGCTTTTTAACAGGGACTGTGAGCAGGCTGAGAACTGGATGGCGGCTCGTGAAGCCTTCCTCGCCAGTGATGACAAGGGCGACTCCCTGGACAGTGTGGAAGCCCTCATTAAGAAACATGAAGACTTTGACAAGGCCATTAACGTTCAGGTCAGCAAAATGTTTCTTTGCTCAGTGAAAGCTTTTAAAATTGATTATTATTTATTTTATTTTATTACTATTGGCCTCTTTTAAATCATTAAATCCTGGCCTGCTTTACAGGAGGAGAAGATTGCCGCTCTGCAGTCTTTTGCTGATCAGTTGATTGGAGCTGACCATTACGCCAAACCTGAGATTCTTAACCGTCGCAATGAAGTTCTTGACAGGTGGAAACATTGTCATTTTTAATATTTCTTAATGTATCTTCAAAACCTCAAAGCCAAGAGATCTTAAAATGAGAGCTTGGACACTCACACAGTTTTAATTTTGTGGCCACAGATGTTCACGTTATGTGATAATGGCACATTTAAAGTGCAGACTTTCAGTTGGAGTTTGAAAGGTTAACTCAAAATATGGAGGCTGAAGAATTTTTTTCTGATGTAATTAGACTGTTGCCTCAGTTTGAAGCTGATTCCAGTTAAATGCATGCTTACAGTTAAATGGGGCTCTTAATTCAAGTTGAACTGACATTCATGCTGAGCTCCAGTGTCACCCCCTTCGCTGTTCCAGCCCACATGTCACATGCTCGGTCAAGATACATGCTGTTGTTTGTGTAGGCTCTCCATTAGCAACCACCTACGCAAATGGACACAACTGCTGTACCATAAAGCAAACATAAATATGAAAATGTCTTTATTGCCTTAAGGGTAATGCAGTCCATTTTTGTTTTTTCCTCTCAAATTAAAACTGGCAGTCTGCAGTTTAAGCTCATATTCAAGATTATAACTGTAGTCTGAATGTGTTTTGGACACAGTCCAAATTCTAAGAGCCGAGTGATGCGGATTCGTCAGCACACAGCAGAATCACACACTTGAAAGGCGGTCGGATTTCAAATGTGTGAAAGCTGAAAGAGGCCCTACTGTTATTCCTTGTGGAACCCCAAGTTTAATGTCCTCACTTAAATACATTACATACATTCATGCAGAAAAATTAAATTCTATAATCTTCTAAGGACAGACTTAAACTTACCCAGAGAATTGTGTTCTTTTAACTCCTGGCTACTTTTTATATATCTGTTCATAAGTCAGGTGATAAGACTGTGAGTAGTAAGAAAAGCTGAAATTTGGTTGTTCAGACGTCAGAAATGTTTTTGCCTTAATGTATAAAAAATATATATCCCAAAGCTTCATGACTTGCCAAACAAACTGGAGGCAGATGCCGTAAAAATGTTTGCATGTGCTGTGTCTGAGCCCGCCTTTAAAAGCTAAACTCATGCCGTTTGAAAGGTGGCGCCGGCTGAAGGCACAGATGATCGAGAAGCGTTCCAAGCTGGGTGAATCCCAGACGCTGCAGCAGTTTAGCCGTGATGTGGATGAAATTGAGGCGTGGATCAGTGAGAAGCTACAGACTGCGACTGACGAGTCGTACAAGGATCCCACCAACATCCAGGTACACACCCGGCACACCCAACTCACACGTCAGCAGAGCCAGCAGATGAGGAACATGCAGAACCCCTTTAGACTGGGAGTGTACATTTCACACATGAATTCAGTGGAGAGAGAATATTAATAACAATATTAATAAATGAATACTGTTCATCTCTTTTGTCTTACCTGGTTGATACTCTTTAACTGAGCCCTTCCTCTGCCCTGCCTGAAGTAAGACTGAATCTTTCTCTCGCTCTTATTTTGTTTTTATAGCTGTCCAAGCTGCTGGTAAGTCTGAGTAGTGTGTCAGCTGACTAACAACCAAGCAGAATATCCTCCATGTGTCCATGTCTTTGCTGTGTGTGTAGACACAATATAGAAACAAGCATTTCAACCATCTTAAGTTTGTCCCTCATCCAGCACTGTTGAGTGGCGCCGCCTTTTCACCTGAGTTTCAATTCAGTTCAAACATTCTTCCTTAACTCTGTTCATTTTTGGACCTAATCTCAGGTTGTTTATCAGACTGCTGGTTGTTGGGTGTGGCTTCCATTTTTATGTTGAGTTCTTGGTTGAGGAGTTATTTTTAAACTTGCTTCAGATGTTTAAATCCACACTCAAACTGATCAGGAAAGTAATGACAGCACTTCCACCGGTGCTGCAGCTTCTCTTTAGAGGAAACAGGTGGATATAAACAGGAAGCAGTTTTGTTGTGACTCCTCCCACTCGAGGTTTTCTTGAAGTCAGCTCTGTTGCAGACGTTGTTGTTGCCATTTTGTGTTCTTCACTTACTTGTCTTATGTGTCTGTCAGTGTCTTGACACGTCGCCTGTCATAGTTGCTGTTTTTTGTATCCATGTACAAAAAACAGCGTTTTTCAGCTACAACCTAATTGTGTAAAGTAATTTACATCTGATGTTAATTTCATTGAGCACGTTTGGTCACAGTGGCTTTAATTTTGGCTTTTTGCGCTGAATGTCAGTCTGAAAGTGTTGCTGCGTTCAATGATTTTTCTGAGTAAAAGGAGAGCTGTAAACATTTCCACCAAGGATAAGGATGCTGTGGTTCTCACGTTCTGGTTCCTCCTGCATCTGTGTGCGCTATCAGAGCAAGCATCAGAAACATCAGGCGTTCGAGGCTGAGCTGCATGCCAACGCGGACAGAATCCGTGGAGTCATTGACACGGGCAACGCCCTGATCCAGAGAGGAGCCTGTGCTGGCAGCGAGGATGCAGTCAAGGTATATAACAGTCTACACGAAGCTGTGAAAATTTCATATCAGTACCTTGACACAAATATCATGATTACAGTGACCAAAATGAACATTATGAGTATAATCCCGAACACGTTTGACCAGCATGGCTGCTGACTGTAACTCGGAGTGTGCAGAAAACACACTACAGGGGTTCTCCAGAGCGTCTACGTTCAATTGAAAATAGAACAACATATTAAATGTTGAACCTGATACATTTCAAAAACAAAGACAAATGATTTAAATTTGATCCCATAGCACAGAAGGCCACCTCTCTCTGACCATAACATACATGACAGCCTCATTTTGATCCGTTTGCTTCAAGATGATATATAAACATAATGTTAAAAAGCTTTTTCTTGTCTGTTGCTCAGGCACGCCTCAATGCTTTGGATGAACAGTGGCAGTTCCTCGTCAACAAGTCTGCAGAAAAGAGCCAGAAACTCAAAGAGGCCAACAAGCAGCAGAACTTTAATACTGGCATCAAGGACTTTGACTTCTGGCTCTCTGAGGTGAGGAGATGCCTGGCAGGTAGAAACACTGACACTAATGGAGACCACATGATCTCAAAGACTGATGCGTGGTGTTGTTTCTCAGGTGGAGGCCCTTCTTGCCTCTGAGGATTATGGAAAAGATCTGGCCTCAGTCAACAATCTGCTGAAGAAACACCAGCTGTTGGAGGCTGATATCTCTGCCCATGAGGTACACAGCTCATTTTCACACAGCTCTGCATGTGGGTCAGCTGTACCACAGGGAACACCCCAGACCGTATTTCAGGATATTATTCTATTTCAGACTCATGTCACAAATTACAGATTCCCCAGCCGGGGAGCCGGTAGGTACAAGTATTATTACAGGGCCTGGTTGGTATCAAAAGTTGTTTTTGAAGTATCAGAAGATGTTTTTTTCGAAGTGCAATAACAAAGAATGATCCCGTCATACACAAATGGAAGGAAACCTGCAAGCTAGTTTAGTCCCTCACCTCAAGCTGTGCTGCATCGTGCACACCGATACCCCTCACTGTCTGCACAAGACAATGCCCCCTCCAACTGGGTGGTCTCTTTAAGCTTGAGAACCTCTCATCCCTCCCACTCACATGTCAGTGCATTGCTGCCTGTTGTTTTAACCCCCGCACCACCTTAGTATCCACCTGTAGGCTCTGGAGATATTTGCTCATCACTCCCAAATTCTGTATTTATGATGCTAGATGCCAAAATCTGCTAAATCAGTCATTCCAAATGTGAGTTGTCCAGACTTACGTTCTCTCATTCTTGCAGGATCGCCTGAAGGATCTGAACGGCCAGGCCGACAGCCTGATGGCCAGCAATGCTTTTGACACCTCGCAGGTGAAGGACAAGCGCGATGCTGTCAACGGCCGCTTCGCCAAAATCAAGAACATGGCAGCCAGCCGTCGCTCTAAACTCAACGAATCCCACCGCTTGCACCAATTTTTTAGGGACCTCGATGATGAAGAGTCTTGGATAAAGTAAGAAAGTGCAGCATGTTCATATTTCTTCCCTGAGGAGAATCTCAGCGTAAACATGTATGATTCTGCCACTGTCCCACACAGAGAGAAGAAGCTGCTTGTGAGCTCGGAGGACTATGGACGTGATTTGACAGGAGTACAGAATCTGAGGAAGAAACACAAGAGGCTGGAGGCTGAGCTGGGAGCCCATGAGCCAGCCATCCAGGTAGCCTAAGGGACATCGACAGGTCTCCTGTCAGTGATTGATCCAGATATTACGCAGCACCCCTGTAGCTGATGAAGTTTGATTTCACCGTTCACTAAGACTACATTTGTTTTGATTTCCTTTTAAATCAGCCATTTATACATTTTAAAGTTTTAGTCTCTCCCACGCTCGGATTTACTCCATTTTCCTAAATCACTCTAAGCCGGCCGTCCTTGTTAGAAATATTTAGGCTCTTTTAGAGGGTTCTCACACTGTTTGTCTTATTGTGGATGTGAACATCTGGGCACACATTCATGACATTTCTGCAAATGGTGGCGACTGAAAACTGTCGCTGCTCTCTTGCAGAAGGCAAATTTCTGTAAAGATCACATGATGAGAGCAGCTTGCAGTCCTGAAGTAGGAGAAAATTGTCCCAAGGGTTAGGACTAGTCAGTGCAGGAATGGTGGTAATTTCAAAGGCCATCTGTAATTTGAAGACTTACATTATTCTGACTATTGATGCATTTGTGCCACATTGTGACTTTGTGAGTGTGCTGTAAAATACTTGGGGAAATGCTGTGGCTGATTGGATCTGTGCTGTGCGTGCTTCCAGTCGGTGCTGGACACTGGGAAGAAGCTGTCAGATGATAACACCATCGGCCAGGAGGAGATTCAACAGAGGCTCGCCCAATTTGTTGATCACTGGAAAGAACTTAAGGACTTGTCTGGAGCAAGGTGAGCTCCCTGGGTTACACAGATTCACCAGACCCACAGATAGAAACAGGTGTGTAACTGTGTGCGTCTGTGTGTGCGTGTGTGTGTGTGTGTGTGTGGTCCCAGGGGAAAGAGGCTGGAGGAGTCATTGGAGTACCAGCAGTTTGTGGCGAATGTGGAAGAAGAAGAAGCCTGGATTAATGAGAAGTTGAATCTAGTGGGAAGTGAGGACTATGGAGATACACTTGCTGCTGTGCAGGTGCTTCCATGTTACATCAGATTACATAACAGATGCTTTCTTTTAAAACCAAAATAAGGGTTGTTGATGGGTTTTACTGAGTGTCATGAAAATATTGTTCTTAACAGGGGTTACTGAAAAAGCATGAAGCATTTGAGACTGACTTCACCGTACACAGAGACAGAGTGAATGATGTGTGTGCTAACGGAGATGAGCTCATCAAGAAGGTACTGATTGCACTCCAGACAGATGCTTTACACCTACATCCTTTCCTGAAGGAAAAGTGTGGATGATTTTTGTGTGTTTGCAACAGGATAATCATCATGTGGACAACATCAGTGCCAAGATGTCAGCTCTGCGAGGAAAAGTGTCTGAGCTGGAGAGGGCAGCGGCGCAGAGGAAGGCCAAGCTGGATGAAAACTCCGCATTCCTGCAGTTCAACTGGAAGGCTGACGTGGTGGAGTCCTGGATCGGTACGGATACACACAGTTTGTCCTCCTTTTGCAGAAGATGCCAAAGAGACTGAATATTCTGCCACAAGGAGTATATTTACGATAACATCAATCCATTTCAGATAAGGTGTACGCCACCTGGTGTTTAAAAAGAGAGATGTGAGTCACTGCATTACTGTGTGTCACCATTATTTATAACTTGTGCGTTTTGTTTAGGTGAGAAAGAAAACAGCCTGAAGACTGATGATTATGGCAGAGACCTGTCCTCTGTGCAGACACTGCTTACCAAACAGGTACGCCCTCACTCACAAATGTCCCCGCTCTTCAGCCACACAGTGTCATTCTTTTCTCTCCCTTGACATTAGCTTCATTGCTATGTCAAGCAATGGTTCTGGGTCGTAAAATCAAATTCAGCCACAGTCCCAGGTGATGTCACATCAGCTGATACCCTTCTACACATCCAATAAGAAAATGTCATACAGGACATGCTATTTAAGTGGTTTTAGCCTACCTGCAGTTGCTGCATATATGCAAGGTGCTTTGCAACCCACGTGCACCCCAGCCCTTCCTCTCAGGCTGTCAGTGACTTAGTCAGTGTTCTGTCTGTGGTCACTGATGCCTGCTCTGTGCTGAATCTTTCACACAGAAGCCCCAAGGACAGAGCATACCATCATATCTAAATTACTGCAGATGGAAATAGCATCCTACTATAGATACATGACCACAGTGATCCTGACTGAACTTTTTCTCTATGTATACAGGAGACATTTGATGCTGGCCTGCAGGCCTTCCAGCAGGAGGGCATCACCAATATTACAGCTCTGAAGGACCAGTTGCTGGCTGCCAAGCACGTTCAGTCAAAAGCTATCGAAGCTCGCCACGCTGCCCTGATGAAACGCTGGAACCAGCTACTCTCAAACTCTGCTGCTCGTAAGAAGAAGCTCCTGGAGGCCCAGGAGCACTTCAGAAAGGTAAAGAAGTGTCCAAAGGTTCCCTGAGGGAGTTATCTTAAAGACTTGTTTTAAGGATCCTATGTTCTCCACTCCTTATCCAGGTTGAAGATTTGTTCCTGACATTCGCTAAAAAGGCATCAGCCTTTAACAGCTGGTTTGAGAACGCTGAGGAAGATTTGACAGATCCGGTGAGATGCAACTCTCTGGAGGAGATCAAGGCCCTGCGTGAAGCCCACGAGGCGTTCCGCTCCTCGCTGAGCTCAGCTCAGGCCGACTTCAACCAGCTGGCAGAACTCGACCAGCAGATCAAGAGCTACCAGGTGATGTCCAACCCCTACACCTGGTTCACCATGGAGGCCCTGGAGGAGACCTGGAGGAACCTGCAGAAGATCATCAAGGTGATACATGAGAGAATATTTACTCAATACATTCACGAATGCACTTCTTTAGTTAGCTTTTGCCATGTGCATACCCACCTGCAGGACCATTTTAAGTAAAGATGTGAAACACACGCACGCAGTGGTGTGGTAGTGTGGATTTGTGTGCTTTCAGTGCAGTTTAACTGTGTTTTTGCGTTCTCTGTAAATGTGTGTAGGAGCGCGAGCTGGAGCTGCAGAAGGAGCAGAGGAGGCAGGAGGAAAATGATAAGCTGCGTCAGGAGTTTGCGCAGCACGCCAACGCCTTCCACCAGTGGCTACAGGAGACCAGGTAGGATGTGTAAATGCAGCTGACCCTCTGTGACACCTGGGCTGTTTGTGCGACCCAGGCTCCTTTAACAAAGTCTGACAGGAGGTGCTCAGCGGTGGCAGTCTCAGTTGCATGATGGGTCTCAGTTCATACACAATGTTTCATACAACAGTTCGATGTGTGTGTGACGATGTTCTCTGCATTGTTTGTGTGCTTTGCACAAAGCACACCGACCCATGACATGTAAACCGTTTTCAGAGTCAAGCCATCAAACACAAAAGCTCTGTCCACAAAGGCATGCTGTTGTTTACCATGATGCTGTGTTGTCATCTCATGTTGCTAACGTGTATTTCTCTCTCTCTCTTTGTCCCTTCTTCCTCGTTGCTGCTTCTTCACTGGTGCTTGGGATCACTGTGATAATCAGGACATATCTTCTGGATGGGTTAATATCACTTTCTCTTTTCTTATGATTAAGTGTGTGCGTGTGTGTGTGGCTGTGTGCTTGTGAGAGTGATGTAGGATGAGAAAGTAAATCTTGATCTCAAAGGTGGGTGTTGTTGAAAAATGATCCTTACCTCTTTTGTGTAGATGTTATTTTTCTGGAGTATTCCCAATTGCATTCTCTGTTTTTGTGATTTTTTTAATCTCTGGTCCCTCCTCCCCATCCTCTCTCTTAATAGCATAGCATATCGCCGGGTTATCTGTGTCTATCAGTACCAAGTTGCTGATGATCTTTCTGGAAGGTCAACCTCCTCCAAGCCTTGCTCTTGTTTCTTTTGCTTTCTCTGACCTCGCAGAGCCCTCAGGGCTGTGACCTCGTGCACATAAATCTAAAAGCACACCATGTTGAGGCCTGGTGTGTTCAGCACCTCCCTGCTCCACTAACACTCCTCACACAGTCCTCAAACTCTGAGCACCAGTCTGCAGGCAGATCTGCTTTCTGCCAGTAGATGAGCTAGTTGTCCCTGTTCCCATGCACATCAGGGATGGAAACTGCAAACTGTTTGGTTCCACTGTGTGTAAATCATGAACTGCAACCAATTAAAGCGACTGTTTAATATTGTATAGGTGCCCCGTGTGTGTGAGCATGAACAGGGGGACCTCTGAGTGTCATGCTACACTATATTAGTGTGATGGTCAGGGGCGTGGCTGCTTTTACACGTGAGCTGATACAGGCAAACCTCTCCTCTGCTAATTCGAGCCACTGAATTATCAGTGTGGGGACGCATTGTCCTGCTAGACATTTCCTGTAGCAGAAAGCTGATGGTCACATTGATGACCTACTAATGATCCACTGCAGTTTCCACTCCTGTGTGCAGTAGCCCTAACCTTGCATGGTTTGGGTTATGATTAAATTTATAGCGTTAAAGCTGCTCTGCTCTGTGGCAGTAACGTCAGCGTAAAACCTCAACTTTCAAATGTTTAAAGTTTTATCTTAATGTTGTAGGGTCTTTACCTTACAGTTTAAAGCGCCTTAAGGCAACTGTGATTTAGTGCTATATGAATAAAATTGGAATGAATACACATTAAAGATGCAGAACAGTTTGGCTCTGCAAACACTGTTTGGTTCATTGTTTAGAACAATTTCTGTGGGAACACTGGACGTAGAAGAGAATGTGTGTGATCCTATTAACAGGGTGTGTGTCTGTGTGAGTGCAGACATTATCCATCCTTCTGCTTTATAATATGAGTTCTTGCTGGTGTCAGGTCATGCATGGTGGAAGAGTCTGGTACCCTGGAGTCCCAGCTGGAGGCCACCAAGGTAAATACCACTTTTGCTGTTAGTCACATCAAAGGATGGGTGCGAGGGGTTGAAGTCAGTCTTCAAACAGTATGAGAACAGGTCCATGAGGGGATTCACACATATACTTTTCAGGCTTCAAAGCTCTCACCTCTCATCCACTTTGTTATGGGGTGAAATGTGGAGCCGTTTCTGTACTTGCATTTATATAGAGCTTTCTATTTTTACTTTAGAGTATCCTTTATTCTAGATACTTCAAGCACACTATCAACCTCACATCCGTGATTTCAAATCACTAGTTAACCTAACATGCACGGCTTTGGACTGTGAGAGGTGCTTACATCACCTGGTATTCCCAGGTGATGTCCCATTAAAGTACTAACCAGGCCTGACCCCGTTTAGTTTTAGGTTTCAGAGATCAGGAGTTTTGCAGGTGGACTGGCCTTAAATCCTTATGTTTAAAAGTTGAGAAATGTTAAAACATTTCAGTCACCAACCAACCAATTTATTGAAATATTCTAGTGTTGCCATCAAGTGATGTCATGAAAATATCCTGAAAGATCTGTCTGTGTGGCATCAAAACAGACAGGTAGCTGTCTAAGAACCAAGTTAGTAACAGGCAGCTATCTAACTGTCAATCCAAGTTGTCACCACAACGGTGACACCAGCAAAGATCAGGCACACCCACTATCAGCACTGAAGCAGCCTGTACATGTATTCCTACTGTTCAACATTAGGTTGGTATAAATACACATTGTGTGTGTGTTTGTGTGTGCACAGCGTAAGCACCAGGAAATCCGGGCCATGCGCAGCCAGCTGAAGAAGATTGAGGACTTAGGTGCTGCTATGGAAGAGGCACTGATCTTGGACAATAAGTACACAGAGCATAGCACAGTGGGCTTGGCCCAGCAGTGGGACCAACTAGACCAACTGGGAATGAGGATGCAGCACAACCTGGAGCAACAAATACAGGCCAGGTACACAGTCCAACAGTAACTGCGTGTCACTGAGCACGTGTGGATTTCAAACAGTCTGTTGTGCTGTTGCTGCTTTAGGTTCATGTTTCTCCTCCTCCCTCTTTCAGAAATACCACTGGAGTGACAGAGGAGGCTCTGAAGGAATTCAGTATGATGTTCAAGTAAGCGGCCTTCTCCCGACTCCATCAGGACTCGTTTGTGTGTTTGAGTCAAATCCTCATCTTCGCCCTCTTCTTTGCAGACACTTTGACAAGGAGAAGTCCGGCCGTCTGAACCACCAAGAGTTCAAGTCGTGTCTCCGCTCACTGGGCTACGACTTGCCCATGGTGGAAGAGGGAGAACCTGATCCCGAGTTCGAGAACATACTCGACACTGTGGATCCCAACAGGTCTGTTACATTTCAGGGTGGGGTTCAGCAGTGCTTTATCCAAATCCTAATGTCTTAGATGATGGTATGCATTCACTGCAAATTCACCTGCATATGGTTGCTGCATCTCAACAGAATCAGAGGGGTCACACAGTCTGCTCTGCCAAACACAGTGAACAGTGTTTCTTTAGCCCAAGAACATCAAACTCATTTTACATTGTGGGCCACATACAGCCCACTCTGATCTTAAGTGGGCCGGATCAGTGACACTCCCCTTTCTGTCAGTGGAGATTAGTTAACTACACCTTTAATCCCTGAGATACAAGAAAAAGTAGTGCAGTTCAACACTACATTTCAGTTGTTGTACGTGATGACAAAATGCAGCTGAAGTCAATGAAAGAAATCTGTCAGCATGACTCTTTGGGTGTAAGCAAAAAATGATGTGGCATACAGTGAAAAAACAGGACCTTTTCTGTCATGTTAATTGCATATTACTTAATTACTTTGGTATTGTGAGAATGGCCATGGGCCAGTCTTTATCAGTGGGAAATGTTGTAAAACTTACAAAAACATATTTAAAAGCTCCCCTCCATTTATCACCCCCCCCCTCCATTTTCCAAAGCTGTCCAGTGGGCCGGATTGGCATCTTTGCTGGGCTGATTTTGGCCCCCGGGCCTTATGTTTGACACCCCTGCTTTAGCCTGTGTGCATTTAGTGCATGTTTGCTTAATTTTTATAATGCCAGTTTAACTTGGCAGGAGTTACAGATGTTCACATTAACCAGTTATATAGTGAGTCAGTGTCCAGGTCTTCTAATGTTAACAGTCTTATGAACAGGATGTAAACAGATTAAGAAAACTGATCGATGCCGTTTCCAGTGCTCAGGTATCATTATTTTAAAAGGTGTTTGGATAATAAAACCTTTTCAAGCCCTTTATTAGTGCAAAAGTTAAATGTAGCATCTGCTCTTTCTGAGGTGAAAAACTGACAGGACTCTGTCTGCAGGGACGGCAACGTGTCGCTGCAGGAGTACATGGCATTCATGATCAGCCGTGAGACGGAGAACGTCAAGTCCAGCGAGGAGATTGAGAGCGCCTTCCGAGCCCTCAGCACCGAGAACAAACCCTACGTCACTAAAGAGGAGCTCTACCAGGTCAGACACGTTTACTCAGCGCGTCAGTGTTGTAAGGTCATCGTGGAGGTCTCACTGTTGCCTTCTGTCTTTCAGAACCTGACTAAGGAGCAGGCCGACTACTGCCTCTCACATATGAAGCCCTACCTCGACAGCAAGGGCCGCGAGCTGCCGTCAGCTTTCGACTTTGTCGAATTCACTCGCTCACTCTTTGTCAACTGATCCCTCGCCCACCAGTGACCAATCGGGACGCGTTTCCCCCACACACACACACACACTTCAGTATGAACACACAGCTGAAACTGCATGATCGTGGCACTAGGAATACTCACTAATACCAACACTCTGTACTCTCTTTATGTCGCTCTGACCTAACTCTTTGTGCTTCTCATGATAGTAAATGTATCTGCATTTGAATGTGATTGTTTTTAGCTGGTTTAGCTTGTGCCTTTCAATAAATTTAAGAACCTCGCACCAATAATGTACCACCACCCTGACATCTGCAGTGTGCTTTAATAAACGCTACTGGTTATAACTGGAAACTGCTACTCTGGATTTATTTGTTTTACACTTGAAACAATTGCTGTGGTCAGTGAGTCAGTCCAGCGCAGTCTTTATCTGTCTCAGCTGATTGGTCTCACTCTGCCACTTGATTGGCTATCTTCTCCAGCTGGTCGCTCTCTCTGGGTCTCTGCTCCGTCAAATCAGCACTCAGCTGCCAAATGCTGACTATCCCGTCAGTCTTGCCCACTGCCAAGAGGTGAGGGTTCTGACAGTTGAAGGCCAAACATGTTGCAGCTTGACCCGCGGCTCCCTGCTCGATTGTAGCTGCTGGTCTCAGCGACCGGCGGCTCAGGTCAAACATCTGCACCTCACCTAGGAAAGTGATGCATGTCAAGAATCTGTTTTACACCCCTGTGCACTTTTGGCTTTCTCCAACAGGCTTCATCTATTCATTGTACTGCACAGTTACTATAAATCATTAGTGCCATACCTTGTCCGGTGGCTGCAGCAAAAACCAGCGGTCTGGTTGGTGACCACTGCACCTGAAACACGTAGGAGTCTGAAACCCTGAGAGAGAGCAACGGGCTGGCCTGCAGCAGAGAATGGAGGTGGGCCAGACCATCAGTTGATGCACTCAGAAAGAGGTTCCTGTAAAGACCATGAGACAGATGTCACTCACGACCAAGTAGGACGTAAACCCCTGTAGCCCTCTTCAATGACCGCGTTTGCTCTGCAAGTTTACCAGTCACCTGTGGAAAGGGGAGTAGTGTATGGAGTGGACGGGGCCGCAGCGGGGCCTGAAGGAGAAGACTGCCGGGGCTCTCAGCGTCACACTCTGGCTCTCAAAGGGTGCTGCAGCTAGCGTTTGGGAGGAGAAGGAGCATCTGAGCAGCAGGCCACCCTCAGACCCCACAAGGAAGGTGTCAGAATCCCATGGGGACAGCGCCATTGAGGTGATGCCCACACTGCTGCTGCTGCTGGGGGCCTGAGGGCAACACAGAGAGGAGTCTTGATTCACACAGGAGCGTGCTGGAGAGCAGGACATGCAGGAAGAATCGTGTCATGTGTCTGCTAAAATTACTTATCTCACAGAGCCGACTTTACTCAACCGTTACTGCAAGGACAGTTCTGAGAACCGAATCTGGAAGACGCTGTAAATAACTGACTTCTGTTTTATAAATCTGTTGAATATGCTTGAAAATACGTCAGGTACAGGTGAGTGTACAGTTTATTATTTATGCCTCTTTCTTGTAGCAGAGCACGTTGTTTTCAGATGTTTCAGTGAAAGGAGATCTTGGAATTGACTACAGTTTAGGGGAAATTCTAAAGTTTAATCATTTTATTATGAAAATAAGATGTGCACTGATGAAAAGTAGAATTTTGGCCCATTCTTCTTTGCAGAATCGTTTTCATTCAGACACAGTGGAGGGGTTTCCAGCATGAACGGCCCATTTAATGTCACGCCGAAGCATCTCAATCCAGGTTTTGACCTTCATTTTATCGTTTTGAGCCATTCAGAGGTATACCTGCTGTTTCAGGTCATTGCCTCATAATGATCAGTGTGAATGTTAGACAGAAAGCACTTAGATGTTGAAAAATTGCTTATGAATGGATGAAAGAGGCCTGTTGTATAAAGCGCTTTGAGTGCTGTATAAGAACCAGTCCATTTACCATTCCTGAGTGCACAAACTGATGGCCCGACATTCTCCTTCAGGATTGTTTGTCGGTATAATCTTTGTATGAAATGCTTTGTTAGATGTAAAGGGACTCAAACCTTCCAACATTCTCGGAGATCATCGAGATGTTTTTTGGTAAATGTGAGCCTTTGGGTTCTTTTTGGTCAGCAGTGGTTTTTTTCCTTGGAGCTCTCCCATGGAAACCATTGTTCCCCAGTTTTCTTTCTTATTGTGGAATCATGAACTCTGACCTTAACTGAGGCAAGTGAGGCCTGCAGTTCTTTGGATGTTGTTCTGGGTTCTTCTGTGACCTCTTGGGTGAGTTCTTGATGCGCTCTTGGAGTAATTTTGGTAGGCCGGTGGTCCCACCTGGGAAGGTTCACCGTTCCCAGTTTTCTCCATTTGTGGATAACGGCTCTCACCGTGGTTCACTGGCATCTCAAAGCCTTAGAAATGGCTTTGTGACCCTTTCCAGACCGATAGATGTCAGTGACTTTGTTTCTCAGCTGATAGATCGTGATTCCTTGATTGAACAGGTCTGGAGTAATCAGGCCTGGGTGTGGCAGTGAAACTGAACCCAGCTTTCCAAAAAATGTGGCTAATCACAGCGAATTCTTGATTTAACAAGAGGGAGTGCGATGGAAAAATTTGTTTTTCAACTCTAATAACCTCTGTGTACCCCTTTGGTATGTAATTGTAATCTTCTAGTACAAAGATCAAGTGTGCAAAGTGGAAAACAAACGTCTTTCATGGTTGTGTCCAAGGTCATGACGCATTGATTATCAGACATGGTGGTGGGAAGCTGAACTCCCCACAGCTGGCAGAATAAGACTGTATCAACAACAATGACTATAAAGGAGCTGGGAGCTTCTGCTTCTTGGTCAATGCCGGTGCGGAGACTGTTCATGCTGTATTGGCCCCTTTGCAAAGGTTATTTTCTTACTCTCAATAAATCATCATAAAATCAGTTTGGTTTCAGGGCTCAACTTATTTTTCCACAACAGGGAGCAGTTACTTTTTCACACAGAGCCAGGCAGGTTTGGATAGCTTTTTCCCCTTAATACATGAAATCATCATTTAAAAACTGTATCTTATCTGCAGATTATCTTTGTCTAATATTAAAATTTGTCTTATTATCTGAAACATAGAAGTGTGACATATGCAAAAATCAGGAAGGGGCAAATACTCTTTCAGAGCAGTGTAGGTCCTGTGCTGAAGGAATATGTTTTGTAGCTGTGGCGCTGTAGCTCAAACTGTGTTGCATAGTCACAGGAGTTTACATGTATTCAGTTGGTGATGGAGAAAATCTGTGAATGCTTTTATGCTTGGTTCTCATCAGCTGCTAAGACTGTTTTGCTCTGGTGGAATCAGAAACGATATGACGCAGATTACAAAGCTGACCATTTATCACAGAATATTCATTCATTAAATAATTTTGACTTTGACCTGCCAACAAATGTGGTGCCTTGGGTCAGAGCTCTTACATGCCACCATCACTCTGGAAATGAAGGCTCATCGAGCGGTAAAATATATTAACTTATCACTTTGTTGGATTTTCTCTCTATTATTGTAGAGTCTTTACCTTACAATATACAGCACCTTGAGGTGACCGTTGCTGTGATTTGGTGCCATATAAATAACACTCAACTCAACTCAACTGAATTGAATCATGACGCCCATTATCTCTGACCAGAAATGTTGGTTTTGTTTAGCCAGCTAATGCAAATAAAGTCTGACTTTGTCACACTTGCTTTGTAATGTACCCCTTGGCTTTGCCTGCTAAGAAGTCACACGATGGTAGTTATCAACTCCAAAGATCAACCAGGGTTTCCCAATCTAGCAAGTTCACATGAAAGGAGAAGCATTTGGCCAATCACAAGCATGGATGTCTATTGGCAGTAGAGCAGCATACCCGATCTGGTATCTCAGATAATTCTCTCAACCACTCTGTTGAGTCTGAAAGCAAGCAAAGAAGTAACTTTTACAATGTAAGGTAGAATATTGTAAGGTAAAGACCCTACAATACTGCAAAGAAAATTCCAACAATCAGATGACCCCCTATGAGTGAGCATTTGGTGACAGTGGAAAGGAAAAACTCCCTTTTGACAGGAAAAAAAACTCCATCAGAACCAGGCTCAGGGAGGGGCAGTCATCTGCCGTGAAGGGTTGGGGGTGAGGGGAGGGAGACAAGACAAAAGACACACTGTGGAAGAGAGCCAGAGATTAATAATAACTAATGATTAAATGCAGAGTGGGGTATAAACAGAGTAAAAAGAGGTGAATGAAAAGAAAACACTGCATCATGCATCATGGGAGGGTGGGTTCAGGGTCGTCTGATCCAGCCCTAACTATAAGCTTGATCATAAAGGAAAGTTTTAAGCCTAATCTTAAAAATAGAGAGGGTGTCTGTCTCCTGAATCCAAACTGGGAGCTGGGAATTCTACTCTAGATTTGACAGGGAGCCAATGAAGAGAAGCCAGTATGGGAGAAATCTGCTCTCTCTTTCTAGTCCCTGTCAGTACTCTAGCTGCAGCATTTTGGATCAGCTGAAGGCTTTTCAGGGAGCTTTTAGGACAGCCTGATAATAATGAATTATAATAGTCCAGCCTAGAAGTAATAAATGCATGAATCAGCATCAGTGAAATGGGATGTTTCTAATTTTAAAGATATTGCACAAATGCAAAAAAGCAGTCCTAAAACTCTGTGTAATATGCGCATTGTAAAGTGCGGGTTGGACCACTGTGTTGTTTTCTGTCTGAGTAACTGTGCAGATGAAGAGTGAAGCTCACCTTGAAGCTGCTGCTGCTGTGAGGAACCTGCTGTTGTAGCAGGGCATAGGCGGCACTCTGGACAAACCTGCCTTGCTCCAAGTCTACCGCCCACAGCAGCACCCGTCCTCCTGAGCAGGCACTCAACACCCCAAACTCTCCTTTCTTTTGCAGAGGCACCCAGGAAACCTGCATACACAAATCCACCCATCAGTATCATGAATCCAAGGCCACTGTAAGACCACTAGGCTTGGGGTCAGATGTGGCTGAAGCAGAGCAGGTCATCTGCCAATCAGAAGGTCAGTGTTGCTGTAGTTAAGTTCTTTATTATGTAAGAATCAAGCAAGATGCAGCGTGATGTGTCCTCTCACCTGGTAAACAGGCTCTCTATGACTGTCTGCAGACAACCCGGTTTGAGCTACCACAGGGTCCTGAATCCGACTCGTGTCCCAAACCACCACCTCTCCACTGTACAGAGCCCCTGCAGCAGCAGCAGCTTACACACAAACACACCCCAATGTCAAAGTCATCAAATATGGTTACTTAAAAAAGCTCTGTCAGGTCTGACAAAGTAACCACGATCATGCTGTCAGCCTGGGCATGAAGAGCAGCAAGATGTGAGGGACATGTAGCACCTGATGAAAATGCTCAGACAGACAGAAATGGGGATGAGGCCTGACAGATGGATAGCTTTATGAACTTTGGCTTTGAATGATTTCAAACAGCTATATTTCTCTTTGGCCAGCACAGCCGATCCTGATATGACACAAAGTTGCACCGATGACAGTGGACACTTATTCAAATGTTGATTTTACTCAAGTTTATCCTCAAATATGGCCACAATCTTCCCTTCCGTTTCTGAATTTCTGAGGCTTGAATAATGGCAGGAAAAGTGTTAGTGAAGAATATAATGATGTTGACCTCTGACCTCTTAGATAAAAATGTCAGCACTTCATCATTTTATCCCATTAGCTATTTCTCTGAAATTTTTTTATATTTAGAATATCAGTTCTTTAAATACAGACATGAACATGTGAGGTCACATTGATGTTTGATCACCAAACACTGAGTCTAATAAAACATTTGTACCAAATCTGAATAAACTCTTGTAATGTGTTCCTAATATATCATGCAAGAATGGGACAAACTGGTGGACAAAGATGCCTTCACGCCTTAGACTTTGCAGAATATGGAAGATGGACAAAAGTTCCCTTTGGCTTAAACCTGCCCTGTTTCTAAAGGCCAGCAGGCAGTGTTGATGTAAAAAGGAGTGCAGTTATATAGAAGTCTACACCATTGTCTTTTGGGGGGTCTAAACCCTTACTTCATTCAAAGACAGTGGCAAAGCAACACTTAGAAAACAACTTTTACAGAATAAAACAAGACAAGAGGAAAAATTTACAAACCTTATGGAATACACTATAGATCCAAGGACAAAATAAAGGTTTCCCTTTTCCTCCAGTTGCCAGACAAATGTGTTTTAATACTTTGGAAAAGAGCTGTGTAGCTTATTTATTTCTGTGAGGGTGGGGGAGCAATGTGCCATCAGCGTACCTGCGATGAGTGCAGGCTGGCTGGGATGACAGCACAAAGCTGTGACTAAAGTAGGAACATCTATGACCTCATCATAACTGGGAAAAGAAATTGTAATTTGGCTGACTTAACATCTGTAATACAACTTGTAAGCTGTCATATCAAAAGAATCAGCTGCCTGATTTTCTCAGGTCTTATTTAAACACACCTGTGGTAATCACTGCCTGCAAAGAAAAGAGTCTTCCCAGTTTTCCCGCATCGACTTTCTTCACTATTTTGGCAGACCGAAGCCTCTTACAAGCTCATAGCTGCTGAAAGCCCACACTTTTTTGACCTGTAAATACAGTGCCTTACGAAAGTATTCGGCCCCCTTGAACTTTTCAACCTTTTGCCACATTTCAGGCTT
>JAMQGT020013722.1:0-24209 GCA_024447675.2 Pterophyllum scalare | reverse complement strand
AGGGGCTCAGTCACAAAGCTGCCTGTGCTCAGCTGCCTTCTCTTCTTTCTGTAACAATGGAAGAAACTGAACTCTGCTTTCCACAACTCCTCCTGTGTGAGGCCAAAGCACCCACTGATTGAGGCTGTGTTCATTTACATTCTGCTGTCTTTCATCTCTCTGCTTACTGCAGTTCTGAACCTACTTGTCATCATCTCCATCGCCCACTTCAAGTATTGTCTTATTTCATTATATATTAAATAATAGAAAATGAATGCTTCTGGTCAAATTGATTTGATTTTTTTTGTTATTGTATGATACGTCCTCTTTTTCTCATGGTTTTTATGTTATATGTGTAACAGTGGAGTTGCTGTTACCACTGTGCAAGCACTTATAGTGCCCCTGTTTTAATCCAGGCAGCGTGCACACTCCAGCCAACCTCCTCCTCCTCTCTCTGGCCGTCTTCAGATTTCTTCGTGGGCCTCATCATGTCTTTTCAGATTAGCCTCTTAGATGGCTGCTGGTTTCTTGGTGACCACGTGTGTGCTCTGTATTGCAGTTTAGATTACACTGCCACATCTACCTCAATAGGAACTATGGTGCTCATATCGGCTGACCGCTATGTAGCCATTTGTGACCCTCTGCGTTATCCCACCAAAATTACACTAAGAAGAGTTTCAGTTTGTATTTGTGTTTGTTGGGGCTGCGCCATTCTCTATAACAGTCTCATAATGAAGGATAATTTCAAGCAGCCGGGCAGTTATAATTCCTGTCATGGTGAATGTGTAGTTGTCATTGACTACTTTGTGGGAATTGTTGACTTTATTTTGACCTTTGTTGGCCCCGTGACTGTCATCATAGTTCTGTATCTAAGAGTATTTGTGGTGGCTGTGTCTCAGGCACGTGCAATGCGCTCTCATATTACTGCTGTCAGAATCCAGGGGTCAGAGACGGTGCATGCTAAGAAATCTGAGATAAAAGCAGCCAAGACTCTTGGTGTACTTGTCATTGCTTTTCTAATATGTTTTTTCCCATTTTTCTGCTCCTCAATGGTAGGCCAGAAAAGCTTCTTTAATGTTACATCTGTGCCTTTAGAGTTCTTGCTGTTAAATTTTAACTCTTGTCTGAACCCATTAATTTACACTTTTTGCTACCCCTGGTTTCTGAAGTCTGTTAAGCTCATTGTTACATTTAAGATATTTAGGCATGGCTCCAGTGAGGCCAGTATACTGTAGAGAAAAGCATTGCAGGCACTGACACCATGAAGAATAGATAAATGATAAGTGAGTTCACTAAATGTACAGGTCTAGAAGTCTGATAAAATATATCTCTACAATGTTAAAGGTCGCTTTTACCTTTAGGGTTTCATGTGTAGTGTTCTAGCTGTCTGTTCCACAATGACACAATCATGTGTTTGTAACAATAATTTAAATGAATGTAAATCCATTACACATTTTGAAATCCACCAAAATTAATTTAATATGTGCAATCTGCTATTTTTCATGGTAGTCTAACTTATATCTACATCCTGGAGCTGGAAAAAAAGGGCCTGAGTAGTGTTAATAAATTATGTATGGTGAATCAACAAGTATGATTACTGTAATAAACTGAAACGTACACATTTGAATTGTTGACTTTATTAGCAGATTCCACAACATGAGAACGGGATAAGAACACAAACATTCCCTGGAGGTCAGCATTGTCACTCAGTGTTTCACAAAGATTTAGAGTTTATCTCTTGTAGTTTGTGTTTCATAAGTGTCTCTATTGCTTCTGTATCTTTCTTTGTTCACTATCAGTCTCAGCTCATGTTTCTGTATCAGGCTGTCCCACAGCACCATACTGACTGCTGTCTATCCCATTAGGAATGCACTTGTTGTGTCTTTATAATGATGCTGTGTAGATCAAACTTTCTCCAGTGAACACCTTATTGTGAGGAAGAATGATTACTGTTGTTTTATGCGTAAGGCAACATGATGTTCAACATAAAGGTACTATACTGATGACATTTCTCTTTGGCCTGATCACTGATGGCTAGGAACAGACACAAAGTCTAATGCACAAACTGAACTGATTTCAGTCAAAGTGCTTTATTGGAAGTGCTTCACCTTTTCATTAAGGTGATTTGATTTTAACATATTGCCTGCCATTTGAAAACCCTTATTTCAATTGACTTAAAATGGGTTTGCCTTTCATATTTGCTTTATTTCCATGAATTCAGAAACAGCAATTTATTTTAACCCTGTTTTGATGCATGCACAACAATCCAGGTAATGAAATTCCAGACAGTTCACTCTGTTTATCTGGATGCAGCAGTTTCAGTGGAGCGTTCCATCACTTATTCCAGTGACTTCTTCAGTCTCAGCTTGCTGCAGGTTTCCCCAACTTTATAAACGGTGCATTTGCATAACAACCAAAACTAGCACCATTGCTTAAAAATGAGCCAGCATTGTAAGATTCTTCCCTGTCCAGCACTTGCCTCCCTGTCCAGGATGTGCACATCTTCATCACTGAAAGAGTGACCACTGGCCTGTAGATGTAGATAAGCAGCAAAGCCTGGCCTGATGAATTAGCTCTTCATTGCTGTGCTATTCACTTAGCCACATGTTGTTTGTGTCACGTTGGAGGTGCTGCGGACTCAAAAGCAGAGGTCGAGGAATCGGTTTTAGTGCACAGTTTTATTTACAGTGATGGAAGGCAGCCGGGCAGGCGGGCTTGGGGACGGAGGGGGAAAGGGACTCCGGTGATGGAGGAGGTGACTAGGGCCCCAGGGGAGATGAGGTGAGCAGGCTGAGAGGTGGGCTTTGGGGGAAGACTGGGCTGCGGTCTCCGGGAGGGCTTCCACTCGAACAGGGAGGAATCTGGACACAAAGCAAGCACAGGTAAGTCACGACGGAGAAAACAGGAGAGACTCACGGGATGATGGCCGAAACTAACTGGTTCTCAGTCAACGATCCAGCGACGGGTGGAAGCCTGCTGCCCGCTTAAGTAGAGCTGGACAACGAGATGATCCGAAACAGGTGAGAACAGCTGATCGAGGAGGGAGGAGACACCAGCCAAAACCGCGCCCACCAACACACAGCCACACACAAGGGGGAGGAACAGTAGTAGGAAAAAAGGACATCACTGCCAGGGACCATGACAGTTTGTTTGCCCAGTGTATAATTCACACACACACACACACACAACAACAACTACTACTTACTTCTATAGTTAGTAAATAGTTTTTGGTACTTGTTAGGGATTATTTTTACTCAGTGAATAAAGGACAAATGTTCAACAGTAAACTCCAGTAAGTTAATTAATAAACAGTGGATCAACCAAATAATGAACAATTAAATAATACACTAGACTGAGAGCAACAGATAGATAATGCTAGACTAACTTCTCTGTCTCAGTGCATCTTATCCTGGAGGCCACAGAACGTCATCACCAACGTCAGCTACAGTGCTGAAAAGAAACCTGGGGTTGTTCTTATTTTCTTTAATTAATGATGAATAGTAAGATGTCCTAGCTTTACGGAGGGCTTTTTTATAGAGCAACAAACTCTTTTTCCAGGCTAAATGAGTATCTTCTACTTTAGTGAGACGCCATTCCCTCTCCAGCTTACGGGTTATCTGCTTTAAGCTGCGCGTTTGTGAATTATACCACGGAGTCAGGCACTTCTGATTTGAGGCTTTCCTTTCAGAGGAGCCACAGTATCCAAAGTCGTACGCAATGAGGATGTAAAACTATCGATGAGATAATCTACCTCACTGGGAGCAGAGTTTAGGTAGCTGCTCTGCACTGTGTTGGCACATGGCACTGAAGAGCATAATAATGAAGGAATTAGATCCTTAAACTTAGTTACAGCACTTTCAGAAAGACTTCTACTGTAATAAAACTTATTCCCCACTGCTGTGTAATCCATTAAAGTAAATGTAAATGTTACTAAGAAATGATCAGACAGGAGGGGGCTTTCAGGGAATACTGTTAGGTCTTCAGTTTCAATGCCATATGTCAGGACAAGATCCAGAGTATGATTAAAGTGGTGGGTGGGCTCCTTTACATTTTGACAGAAGCCAATTGAATCTAATAATAGATTAAATGCAGTGTTGAGGCTGTCATTTTCAGCATCTACATGGATGTTAAAATCACCCACTATAATGATTTTATCTGAACTGAGCACTAAATCAGATAAAAAGTCTGAGAAATCAGACAGAAACTCTGAGTAAGGACCAGGTGGACGGTAGATAATAACAAATAAAACAGGTTTTTGAATTTCCCAATTAGAGTGGACAAGACCAAGAGTCAGGCTTTCAAAAGAATTAAAACTCTGTCTGGGTCTGTGATTAATCACTAAGCTGGAATTGAAGATTGCAGCTACGCCACCTCCTCGACCTGTGCTTCGAGCATTCTGACAGTGGGCCATGGTATCCAGGGTAATGTCAGCATACCACCAAGAAGGACGAACCACATCCAACAGGATTAACTGTGGACGCAAGAGGAAGCTGTCTGAAAGGGATGTTCGGGTGCTAACCGGATTGTATCCAAAAAACATAAAACCATTCTGCCCAAATCACGGCAGAATTAAATGTGCACCTCAACTCTCCTGTTTCCACCAAAACTGTCTGTTGGGAGCTCCACAGGGTCAATATACATGGCCAGGCTGCTATAGCCAAACCTTTGGTCACTTGTGCCAATGCCAAACGTCGGTTTCAATGGTGCAAGGAGCGCAAATCTTGGGCTGTTCCATCTTTGTGAAACATGTATTGTTCTCTGCTGAGTCCACCTTTACTGTTTTCCCCACATCCGGGGGAGTTACGGTGTGGAGAAGCCCCAAAGAAGCGTACCACCCAGACTGTTGCATGCCCAGAGTGAAGCATGGGGGTGGATCAGTGATGGTTTGGGCTGCCATATCATGGCATTCCCTTGGCCTAATACTTGTGCTAGATGGGCGCGTCACTGCCAAGGACTACCGAACCATTCTGGAAGACCACGTGCATCCAATGGTTCAAACATTGTATCCTGAAGGCGGTGCCGTGTGTCAGGATGACAATGCACCAATACACACAGAAAGACTGGTAAAAGATTGGTTTGATGAACATGAAAGTGAAGTTCAACATCTCCCATGGCCTGCACAGTCACCAGATCTAAATATTATTGAGCCACTTTGGGGTGTTTTGGAGGAGCGAGTCAGGAAACGTTTTCCTCCACCAGCATCACGTCGTGACCTGGCCACTATCCTGCAAGAAGAATGGCTTAAAATCCCTCTGACCACTGTGCAGGACTTGTATATGTCATTCCCAAGACGAATTGACGCTGTATTGGCCGCAAAAGGAGGCCCTACACCATACTAATAAATTATTGTGGTCTAAAACCGGGTGTTTCAGTTTCATTGTCCAACCCCTGTAAGTATAAGATTTAGAATAGTATGTAAAAAGTTGATAATCAGCATTTGATCAGAGCATTCATTCACTTTTTATGGAAACAGCGAACAGTAATTTTTCTAATAACCACACATCTAAGTAGCTACCAGTAGCAGCTCTGCTACTCTCTTTATGGATACTATTAAGAATTGTAAATAATCACATATGTGAACTTATTAATCTAAAAAAAAAAGAAATTTTGTAGCAGTGACAACAGGTGACAGATGTATGGTGTTTCCCTGTGGTATGTAGATGCAGGGCAGAGTGATGGATCTACAACAGGCATAACTAAAGTTAATCTGCTGGTTAGCTGCACAAAGCAAAACATAAAAACTTAGCACACAGAGCAAGCAGCAGCTACAAGGATGGTGTGTAATGTAGTTATAAAAACCTTTGATTTACACAAAATGATAGCAGCAACTTTAACTGTTTTATCAGCCACTAGTTCAGATCAGACAAATGAGCTACTTATTGCTGTCACCTTGTGTTGTACAGAGACAGCCTGTCACAGCCTCTCCTCCTGCCACTCCACAGACTGCCAGCTCACAGAACCTGTAATATTATCTGGATGAACTATTATAGTGGAACCTGAAGACACAGTGAGTGGAGTTCTGCAGCCAGATGAGTACAGCTGTTTCCCTGAGTGACATCTGCTAGCAACACAAGCACGTTTTATATTTGTTCACATTTTGGAAAATTCAGTTTACTCAAGGTATGTGATGCTGTACAGCAGATTAAGGGGACAGGAGTACAGAGACTTCAGAACTTGCCTTTGAATCCTCCTGTTTTAAAGATTTAGATTTAGTTGTCAGTATTTCAACTGGTACACAGAACACAGTAACTGCTCATACTCAGTTCCGCAAACTTTATTTTCCAAATCGTAAACAAATAAGGCTTTAAACAACTCTTATATTGCTGCCACGGTCTGACTCAGTTTAACGCAGCAACCTGAACTGGCCATTTATAGCGTTTTTGAATGTATCATTATGAGTGACGGTAAAAGCTGTGTTTTTTTCTGGTGCTCGAACACCGCATTTTACGACACACGCATGTGCAGTGAACGCAGGTTTATGAGCAGTGGAAAAACGGCATTCTATCTGGTCATTGAACGCAGTTTTTTCCAGGATTCTGTGACAGATATGACGATGTTTAAAATGCCATTTTCTTAAATTATGCAATGCCCTACCCCTGGTTTTCTCAGCCACTTAATTTAAGCAGCAGTCACTCCATTGAAGAAGACCAAATGCAGACCACATTAACTCATCACAGATTCACTTTGCTGCAAAGTAACCGCTTGCTCTGGCCCACTCTATCCATTCTGTAGTAAACCGTTGTCAGACTTTACTTATGTACTAATCTCACTATGCATTCTGACATTTTTCAAGAATAATAAATCAAACATAAAACAGAATGCTTTTTCTGAAACAAACATAGACATTAACTTTTATTTAAAACACAGCTTTGCTCTATTTATATTAAGGCCTCTATATAATAATAGCTTTGGAATTTAACAATCTTACCAACATTATTATTTTGACTCACCACACATGCACATGTAGGTAGCAGATATGCAGGTCTGATTCCTCCTCACTGCATGAGTCACATTTTTTGGCCTCTAGAGGGCACACACATGTCAACTAAACAAAAGGGGTGGAATTTAAAAAGCTATGTTTACTTATTTTCCCTCTGTTTTTGGTTTTCTCCATGTCTCCACTTCTGTCTTACTCCAGTACCTACCTGCCTCTGTGTTACTAAACTAAAAATGTCATCCTGCCTTAGAGACCACAGTCAGTGAGGCTGCCCCCCCCCCCATCCACTGCTGCTGCGTCCTCCGCGCCTGGGTTGTTGAATTTACCTGCCTGCGAGGAAGGAATACCTGCATTCGCGAAATGAAATTATTTGCTCTAATTATGTTTTTTTTAAATAATTATAATTTGAATTATAGTAATATTTTAATAAGTGCAACTTCAATTTTTCTATTTTTTCTCTATCATGGGAGAAAAAAAAACGACTTATTCAATATCTACACCTCTGTCTTGCTTCTGGGTTATAATGAGCTAGTTGTTTTTTACTCAAACAATGAGCAGATAAAAACATACATGACCTGACAGCAAAACATTCCTGCAAGTGTCTGAACAGGCCTATTCAAAACAAGAATATGTACAGTGCCTTGCGAAAGTATTCGGCCCCCTGGAACTTTTCAACCTTTTGCCACATTTCAGGCTTCAAACATAAAGATATAAAATTGTAATTTTTTGTGAAGAATCAACAAGAAGTGGGACACAATCAGAAAGTAGAATGAAATTTATTGGATGTGTCAAACTTTTTTAAGAAATAAAAAACTGAAAAGTGGGGCGTGCAATATTATTCGGCCCCTTTACTTTCAGTGCAGCAAACTGACTCCAGAAGTTCAGTGAGGATCTCTGAATGATCCAATGTTGTCCCAAATGACTGATGATGATAAATAGAATCCACCTATGTGTAATCAAGTCTCCGTATAAATGCACCTGCTCTGTGATAGTCTCAGGGTTCTGTTCCAAGTGCAGAGAGCATCATGAAGACCAAGGAACACACCAGGCAGGTCCGAGATACTGTTGTGGAGAAGTTTAAAGCCGGATTTGGACACAAAAAGATTTCCCAAGCTTTAAACATCTCAAGGAGCACTGTGCAAGCAATCATATTGAAATGGAAGGAGTATCACACCACTGCAAATCTACCAAGACCCGGCCGTCCCTCTAAACTTTCATCTCAAACAAGGAGAAGACTGATCAGAGATGCAGCCAAGAGGCCCATGATCACTCTGGATGAACTGCAGAGATCTACAGCTGAGGTGGGAGAGTCTGTCCATAGGACAACAATCAGTCGTACACTGCACAAATCTGGCCTTTATGGAAGAGTGGCAAGAAGAAAGCCATTTCTCAAAGATATCCATAAAAAGTCTCATTTAAAGTTTGCCACAAGCCACCTGGGAGACACACCAAACATGTGGAAGAAGGTGCTCTGGTCAGATGACACCAAAATCGAACTGTTTGGCCACAATGCAAAACGATATGTTTGGCGTAAAAGCAACACAGCTCATCACCCTGAACACACCATCCCCACTGTCAAACATGGTGGTGGCAGCATCATGGTTTGGGCCTGCTTTTCATCAGCAGGGACAGGGAATATGGTCAAAATTGATGGGAAGATGGATGGGGCCAAATACAGGACCATACTGGAAGAAAACCTGTTGGAGTCTGCAAGAGACCTGAGACTGGGACGGAGATTTATCTTCCAACAAGACAGTGATCCAAAACATAAAGCCAAATCTACAATGGAATGGTTCACAAATAAACGTATCCAGGTGTTGGAATGGCCAAGTCAAAGTCCAGACCTGAATCTAATCAGGAATCTGTGGAAAGAGCTGAAGACTGCTGTTCACAAACGCTCTCCATCCAACCTCACTGAGCTCAAGCTGTTTTGCAAGGAAGAATGGGCGAGAATTTCAGTCTCTCGATGTGCAAAACTGATAGAGACATACCCCAAGAGACTTGCAGCTGTAATTGCAGCAAAAGGTGGCACCACAAGGTATTAACGCAAGGGGGCCGAATAATATTGCACGCCCCACTTTTCAGTTTTTTATTTGTTAAAAAAGTTTGACACATCCAATAAATTTCATTCCACTTCACGATTGTGTCCCACTTGTTGTTGATTCTTCCCAAAAAATTATAATTTAATATCTTTATGTTTGAAGCCTGAAATGTGGCAAAAGGTTGAAAAGTTCAAGGGGGCCGAATACTTTCGCAAGGCACTATATATATATTTGTGTGTGTGTGTGTGTGTGTGTGTTTTACATTACAGCTGTAGTAAATTCAATCATAAAACTGTATGTAGCTTTAATAAAAATGAAGGTAAATCCCAAGATAAGCATTCTTATGCCAAGAAGCCACTTTATATATTTGTAACTCCCTGTATGAAGTACTTTTATCTGGCTTTTAATGATTTCAGAGAAGGGTTTGGGGCTGCAGTTGCTACATTCTTATTGTCTTAGTGTCTTACATTCTTATTTTTTTATATTGGCCCTTTCGGGCAGCTTTATTGTCTTTTTGATGCTAAATTTCTAGAAATGCTTGGTTCACTGCACTTTTTCTTACTCCCTAAAGTAGAAGATACTCATTTAGCCTGGAAAAAGAGTTTGTTGCTCTATAAAAGAGCCCTCCATAAAGCTAGGACATCTTACTATTCATCATTAATTAAAGAAAATAAGAACAACCCCAGGTTTCTTTTCAGCACTGTAGCCAGGCTGACAAAGAGTCAGAGCTCTGTAGAGCCGAGTATTCCTTTCACTTTAACTAGTAATGACTTCATGAATTTCTTTACAAATAAAATTTTAGACATTAGAGGAAAAATTATTCAAAACCATCTCCAAGGTTTATCTTCATGTTCGGCTGCTTTCAGCACTGCTGGTATTTGTTTAGACTCTTTGGCTCCAGTTGATCCTTTGGAGTTAACTTCAATAGTTACTTCCTCCAAACCATCAACATGTTTATTAGATCCCATTCCTACTAGACTGTTCAAAGAAGTCTTTCCAATTATTGATGCCTCAATCTTAAATATGATCAATCTGTCTTTATTAGGTGGCTATGTACCACAGGCCTTCAAGGTGGCAGTAATTAAACCGCTACTTAAAAAGCCATCACTTGACCCAGCTGTCTTAGCTAATTATAGGCCAATCTCCAACCTTCCTTTTCTCTCCAAAATCCTTGAAAGAGTAGTTGTAAAACAGCTAACTGATCATCTGCAGAGGAACGGTTTATTTGAAGAGTTTCAGTCAGGTTTCAGAATTCATCACAGTACAGAAACAGCATTAGTGAAGGTTACAAACGATCTTCTTACAGCCTCTGACAGTGGACTCATCTCTGTGCTTGTCCTGTTGGACCTCAGTGCAGCTTTTGATACTGTTGATCATAACATTTTATTACAGAGATTAGAACATGCCATAGGTATTAAAGGTACTGCACTGCAGTGGTTTGAATCATATTTATCAAATAGACTCCAATTTGTTCATGTAAATGGGGAGTCGTCTTCACACACCAAGGTTAATTATGGAGTCCCACAGGGTTCTGTGCTAGGTCCAATTTTATTTACATTGTACATGCTTCCCTTAGGCAGTATTATTAGAAAGCATTGCATCAATTTCCATTGTTATGCAGATGATACTCAGCTTTATCTATCCATGAAGCCAGATGACACACATCAGTTAGTTAAACTGCAGGAATGTCTTAAAGACATAAAGGCCTGGATGACCTCTAATTTCCTGCTACTAAATTCAGATAAAACTGAAGTTCTTGTACTCGGCCCCACAAATCTTAGAAGCACAGTGTCAAACCAGATACTTACTCTGGATGGCATTACTTTGGCCTCCAGTAACACTGTGAGAAATCTTGGAGTCATTTTTGACCAGGATATGTCCTTCAATGCACATATTAAACAGATATGTAGGACGGCTTTTTTACATCTGCGCAATATTTATAAAATTAGAAACATCCTTTCTCAGACTGATGCTGAAAAGTTAATCCATGCATTTATTACTTCTAGGCTGGACTACTGTAATTCATTATTATCAGGCTGTCCTAAAAACTCCCTGAAAAGCCTTCAGCTGATCCAAAATGCTGCAGCTAGAGTACTGACAGGGACTAGAACGAGAGAGCATATTTCTCCCATATTGGCTTCTCTTCATTGGCTCCCTGTTAAATCTAGAATAGAATTTAAAATCCTTCTCCTAACATACAAGGTCTTGAATAAACAGGCCCCATCTTATCTCAAAGACCTCATAGTATCGTATCACCCCAATAGAGCACTTCGTTCTCAGACTGCTGGCTTACTTGTGGTTCCTAGGATACTTAAAAGTAGAATGGGAGGCAGAGCCTTCAGCTTTCAGGCCCCTCATCTGTGGAACCAGCTCCCAGCTTGGATTCGGGAGACAGACACCCTCTCTATTTTCAAAATTAGGCTTAAAACTTTCCTTTATGATCAAGCTTATAGTTAGGGCTGGATCAGACGACCCTGAACCACCCCTTAGTTATGCTGCTATAGGCCTAGGCTGCTGAGGGGGGTCCCATAATGCACTGTTTCTTCTCATTCACCTTTATTTACTTGTTTATACTTCACTCTGTATTTAATCATTATTATTAATCTCTGGCTCTCTTCCACAGCATGTCTTTTGTCCTGTCTCTCTCCACTCAGCCCCAACCGGTCGCAGCAGATGATGCTGGAGGTTTCTTCCTGTTAAAAGGGAGTTTTTCCTTCCCACCGTCGCCAAGTGCTTGCTCATAGGGGGTCGTTTTGACTGTTGGGTTTTCTCTGTGTTATTGTAGGGTCTTTACCCACAATACAAAGCGCCTTGAGGTGACTGTTTGTTGTGATTTGGCGCTATATAAATAAAATTGAATTGAATTGAATTGAATTGCTGCTTTCAAAAAGAAATTCACTAGAACAATTTATAATTAGAACAGTCCAGAACTTACATTTCAAACTGCATTTGGAAGAATATTAAAATATACTTAAAATTTCACATTTCATGCAGTGTCTAAATACATGTGATCCAGTATTGAAAATATATTTATAACAACAGGAAGGGGTGTACATTCATTCTTAGTTTACAAAAGTGGCCACATGAAAACAAAGATCAACAGGTCTAGAAGTTTGAGCAGTGCGGGAAGTAGCTGTTCCTCGGCACACGATACAATCTTCCAGTTTTCAGGTTGCACTTATACATGTAGGGTCCACTGTAGATGTAAGCAGAACCTGCGGAACAATGGCTTGATGTTAGTTTAAGTACTAGTTCATGAAAATACACACATTGCCTTTTTTCTCCAAGACATAGATGAGGGTGCTGATATTGCTTTCATATGATGATTATAGTGCACTAAAGGAAGGTTAGCTTAGCTTAGCACATAAATACCGCCAGCGGACACTGTCAAAAAATCCCACCCACTACTGTGTCTAAGCACAGTGCTTAATGCTTAATCTTTTGGTTTCAGAGAGGTTATATATTAGACTCAATATGAAGGAGGTGAAGTAATTTCTTGGACTTCTGTTTTTGCATTGAGAATTTGACAGCCAGCTCACTGAGATTCCAAGAAGTCTTTTTTCAATTTTACACTTGATCGTAGCTTATACAAATGAGATTTTTAAGGGTGCTCCTGGTTCTACTGTCATGTTGAAAGTATGGCACTGAGAATGAAAGCAGTAATACTCTTAGTCTGACAAAGACGGGAAAAAAATTTTATTTCTAAAAAATTTAATCAATTATTATTATTATTGTTTTTGAAAATGTCTTATCATTTCAGGTCAGCACTGAGTGCCACTCACCTCTGTTCTGGAAAGCTGCTGTCACGTTGGTGGTCAAGCCTGTAAAGAACTGATTCAACTTTTTGGGATATCCCTGGTCCATAGTCTTTCTAACCTCATCATATCTAAAGAAAAACAGACAAAAGTTGGATACGTTCAATCATGGTGAATAGTACAGAGTTCATACTAAACCAAATTTATCTATAATTTTCCATTTTGTTCATATAAATGGAGACACTTCTTCTGGCTTATCTGGCTGACATAAAGACCTGGATGTCCTCTAAATTCCCACCTCTAAATTCAGAAAACTAAAGTTATTGTATTTGGCCCTAAAAATCTTACAAACATGGTCTCTAACCAGATATTTACTCCAGATGGCATTGCCTTGGCCTCCAATACAATTGTGAGAATCTTGGAATTATTAGGATATATCTTTTAATGCACATATTAAACAAATATGTACAAGTGCTTTCTTGCATTTGTGCAAGAAATGTTTCTAAAATTAGAAACATCTTGTCTGAGCGTGATGCTGAAACGCTAATTCTTGCATTTATTACTTCTTGGCTGGACTCTTGTAATTCATTATTATCAGGCCGTCCTAAAAGCTCCCTGAAAAGCCTTCTGCTGATCCAAAATGCTACAGCTAGTGACTGACAGGGACTAGAAAGAGAAAGCATATTTCTTCCATGTTGGCTTCTCTTCATTAACTCCCTGTTAGATTCACAATCGAATTTAAAATCTTTCTCCTCACATATACTCACTTGAATAGTCAGGCCCCGTCTTATCTTAAAGACCTCATAGTACTGTATCACCCCAGTAGAGCACTTTGCTCTCAGACTGCTGGCTTGTATTTTCTAGGATAATTAAAGAGTAAAATGAGAGGCAGAGCCTTCAGGCCCCTCTTCTGTGGAACCAGCTCCCAGTTTGGACTTGAGAGACAGACACTCTCTCTATTTTCAAGATTAGGCTTAAAACTTTCCTCTTCCATGAAGCTTACAATTAGGGCTCAATCAGGTGACCCTGAACCCTGCCTTAAATAGACCTAGGCTGCTAAGGGTTTCCATGATGCATTTCTCCTACATTCATCTATTTTCACTCTTTGTTTATACACCACTCTGCAATTAATCATTAGTTATTATTAATCTCTGGCTCTCTTCCACAGTATATCTTTTGTCCTGTATCCCTCCCCAACCCCCAACCAGTCAAGGCAGATGGCTGCCCCTTTGTGAGCTTAGTTCTGCCAGAGATTTCTTCATGTTAAAATTGAGGTTTTCCTTCCCACTGTTGCCAAGTGTGTGCTCATAGGGGGTCATCTGATTGTTTGGGTTTTCTCTCTATTATTGTAGGGTCTTTACCTTACAACATAAAGCACCTAGAGGTGACTGTTGTTATGATTTGGAGCTATATAAATAAAACAGAACTGAAGTGAAGTGAAAATAGAAACTGGTATGCTTTCAAATCACCTGAAGTAATAGCTGCCTACAAAGAAGAGAGTTTTGCCAGAGTCTACATCATGAAGGGCAGCATCAATTTTCTTCACTTCTCTTGGCAGACCAAAAGCAGTCAGAGTTTTAGGATAGCCCGGTACAGGCTGGATGCCAGTGAAGGCCCACACTTGATGACCTGCAGAAAATGATAGACAAAGCATAAATTAGATTAACTCTGAAACATGAAATGCCTTACAGAGTGTAAGCTTACAGAGACAAGGCAAAACAAGTACCTTTGAATAGAAACATTCTGTCTGACCGTTGGTTCTCATATGCAGCATCAATGTCTACCGGGGCATTAGGCCAGAAGATTCTGATGAGGTATTGCTGAGGTGTCTTGCTATTAGGGTAGCTACGCCAGAAGAAGCTGAAAAAACATAGAAGCAGCCATTTGGTACGTGAGACATCATAAAATATTGGATTGAGATGTTTTAGCACTGCAGAGCATAACTAATACCTGTCTTTGAAGAAGATAATCTCTCCTCTGAAGGTGGTGACAGCATCCAATACCATGGTTGAATCACAGGCATCAGGAGTAGTAGGGGGTTTGGGATGAACCACAGTAGGGTTTGAACCTAGAATTTAAAAGATATGTTTTGGGAATCCCTGCATCACAATACACCAATGCTTAAGGAAAGCAGCAATATCAAAGCAATATCCAGACACTCCGCACTCACCATAGAGGTACTGGATGCCCTTAACATCATTGTTAAGAACAAAGGCAGAACAAAGGTGTCAGGGTCTCTGTATGAGTACGTTGGGTACATGAGAGCACCAGGGTCATTGGAATGACCCAAGCCCAGAGAATGACCAAACTCATGGGCAGCAACAATGAAGAGGACCACACCTAAAGCAGAAAACACAGAATGGCAGGTTGACTGCAGGACTTAATCTGACACTACAGTTATCCTGTAAATATCATAAATAAAGATCATAAATAAAAAGCTCACCTCTGTTTGAAGGTTTCATCCTCATCAAAATGGGCATCTCCTCCAATGCCAGAAGATGGGTGAAAGGCATGAGCGAGAATGTTCCCGGGGTCATCAAAGGGATTGAAATCACTGTGTGCTGTTAGCAAGAGAATAGGTTAGATTTTACAAACCAGTTTTGTGAAAGTAAAACAATTGCTGTGTTGCTCCTGTATTTTGGAACTGTGTGGTCAATCAGTGCTGTTTGTTCTTCAACATATAAAAATATGTCTCACATATAAGCTCCTCTGTGGGATATAACGTCCACCAAACCTCACTAAGGTAAACAGACACTTCAAACAATGTAAAGAAGGGAAGAGTCAAGCTGCAAGTTCTGGCATGTCATCAGTGGAATGATGACACCTGCTATTAAGAATAACATACCTTTGGCATCGGTAGTGTATGTGTAGATAAACACTCATATATGTACTACAGTATGTGTTATAAATAAAATACATAAATTTAAAAAAATCACAAGACAAAAAGCATAACTTTTTTGATAAATAATGTACAATTAAAAACTGAAGTGTAAACAAGCTTAGATATTTTTACCCAAGTTCTATACATATGCAAACTTAAATAATTTAACTTTATGTGTTGTGTTGTACTTGTGCTCCTCTATATTTCAGGGATTGTTGTATTGTACGCTGTTATGCATGTATATTCAGGTGAGGCATTTAGTAATCAGTTGTTTCAAAGTGGATCAAACTAAAACACAAATAGCTCTGGCACTATGTAATAAACTGCAATGCCATTTAGAAATATTCTGTGTATGAGTATTTTATTTATTTTCTGTTTTTACAGACTAATATTTTTTTTTATTATTGCTGTTATCTGAGTGCATCTTCAACAGTTTGCACTCACCCTGGCGAACGAAGGAGATCATGATGTCAGCAGTGCCGCTGTAGATTCTTGTGAACCTCAGAGGAGTGACTTTGGCCCAGACCTGCAGGGCTTTCTCGATAGAATCATCCACCTCTGCTACAGACATGTCAGGTGTGTAGTTCTCTATCCTGTAGGACAGAAGAATAGTCCAGAAAATCATTAGATGTACTTAATACAATCACATTTTCTCACATCTTCTCTCTTTAGATCGTTTACCTGTATGTGAGGTGGTTTTTCTGCCACTTGAGGTTGTTCCCAAAAGTGGAGAAATGAGCAACCTTTCCATCTGGAACACCACAGCACGGCTTCTTCATCACGGCCAAGGTGTCAGCATCCAGAGTCCCGGTGATCTGCAGTCCAAAGAATCTCTGCATCTCAGCCAGCTTCTTGTTCAATGGGCTGATGCCCCGTCTGACAGCTGGACCCTCCTCCTCTGTCAGGTTGAAGAACTTCTTCAGGTAGCTCTGTGAAAGAACATGAGATTTTAACAATACTCTTAATACCTTGTAATCTTCGGATTTGTGTTATAAGTATAGGACAAGGTAAAGTAAACACATACATACCTCTGCAAAACTTTGATCTTGCTCAGAAACTTCAGCTAGTGGCACAGAGAAAACTGCAACCACCAGGCTGAGCAGAACACATACACTGATGGACCTCATGCTTCCTTGCTGATTTTGACTTGTGTGCCATCACTGGAGTCAGCTGTTATATAGGCTGTGAGATGGAAGCATTGTAGAGTGGATGTATTGAGCAACTACTTCCTTGAACTGATGACTCAAGAATTATTCTATTTAGGGTGATAAGATTTAGGGAAAGATCAGCAAAGATAGAAAATTCTCAAAGAGAGCCTGTAAATATGATGGTATGACACAGCACTGCATACAGAAACCACAGATTGTAAAAGTAAATATCACAAAAGGGAGCCCCCCCAGATGACTTTTTCTACTGATAAGTTACCAATGACCCTTGAGGCCAAACCCAAACAAGATGTTATTTTTATACATTTTGTAAAACAGGTCTATTTATTTTTTAAGTATTTGTTTGCAAAATCTAAAATCAAAAGAAATGGTACCAGCTTTAAAAAAAAAAACCCAAAAGTTTATGCCATAAATATAAAATGCAGAACAATCACCTCATGAAGATCACGTAATTGAGTACCTATTTTGGGGGAAATTATTTAGAAATATTTCAACACTGCATTACACAACAAGCTGTTGTTAGTTGTTTTTAACACCCACTGCCTCAATCATCGATGACCATCTTATTATGAATTACATTATGGTTGAAATGACTGCTCAGTTCCCTGCCCACATGGTTGCTTTTCCTGCCATCCATCACCGAGGTGTTCCCAATCTAGCTGAGGGACATAACCTTTCCAGCATGTCCTGGGTCTGCCCTGGGGCGTTCCTCTGGTAGGACATGAGCAACACATCTCACCTGGGAGGTGTCTATGAAGTATCCTAGTCAGATGCTGAACCATTTCAACTGGCTCCTCTTGATGTGGAGGAGTAGCAGCTATGACCGAGATACTCCCCTATCTCTGCCCAGCTAACCCTTCAGAGGAGGCTCTTTTCCACCGTTTGTATCAATCTTGTTCTTTTGGTCACTATCCAAAGCTCGTGACATAGGTGACGGTAGGGACGTAGAGTTACTGGTAAATCAATAATAAAAGCATCAAAAAAATCTCAGTGGGCCTCAATTTCCCCTTCCTCCCTCAGGATGGTTTTGAAGCGCTGCTGGAGATGGGAATTGAAGATCTCACAGAATGGGGCCTCTGGCAGGCACTCCACACTACACATTTGGGTGTGCCAGGTCTGTCCAGCATCCTCCCCTGCCACATGATCCAACGCACCACTAGGTGGTTCAGTTGACAGCTCTACTCTCTTTACATGAGTGTTCAAGATAAATGGCCACAGGTCTGATGAAATCATTACAAAATCAGTCACTGACCTGCAAACTAAGGCATCCTGGTGCCAAGTGTACTTGTGGATACCCTTATTCTTGTGTTTGTTATGGACCAAGTGTGGTCAGCACAGAAATCCAACAACAAAATAGCACTCGGGTTCAGATTGGACAGGCCTTCCTTCCCAGTCACACCCCTCCAGGTTACACTATTGTTGTCCACGGGAGTGTTAAAGTCCCACAGCAGGACCTGTTTAGAACTAACCCTCACTTTTTACTAGTGTAAATGTTTTGAATGACAAAATGTATTGTATGGAAACAGATAAGGTTCAAGCCAGTACTGGACCATGCTGATTGCTATGTGTGAAACTTCACAGCTTAAAAGAGAACTTAAAATGGATCTTGTTGGTTCTGTTTACAGACTGCACACAAAAGATGGATGAAGCTCAAAGTTAAAAATGGTGAAACCAGTGTAGAAGTACCTTAAGTCTGTATTATTTCTAGTGTCCAGCAAGACGTGTCCTTTGGCTGTAGAAGAAAATGCTCAGTTAGTCTTTGACTACAGTAAACACTTTCCTCATATGTTTATTGACTCAGTTGCTTGAGATAGTTGTCATTTTACTTTAAAAATGTTCCCTATTTCTTTATCTTTTGTTCAAAGTTATATTACTGGTGATTATCCAGATTTTTAAAGCAGTCTGACATGAATCCAGAAATCTTTACTGATAAAGGGCAGCCCCCATATTTCCTACAGATAAGACAGCAATATGCCTTGTGGCCAAACACAACCAAGCTGCATCATGCCATGAACAAAGGTTTCCTTTTACCTCTGGTCCTAACCTCAGCCTTTATTTCCATGACAAAGTCCTTTTGCCAATAATTAAGCTCTATTCAGTAAATAAGGCTTAAAATAATTTTGCTTATTTTGGTATTTATTTGGTAAATTATTGCCCAATTTAGAGTCAAACAAAGTAGGGCATGCTTTAGGTTGGGCCTAAAGTGTGATTGACAAGTTGTTGTTGTATGAACATTCATACTGTATGTGGTTTCCAAAAAAATTTAATAAAAATAAATAAATAAATAAATGATGATACTAAGGTCTGAAATGCTCAACTCAAAGCTTTGAAACTTTTAAACAAAGAGGCAATGTAACAGCAAAAGTATTACAGTAGGACATTGCATTCAAAGAATGCTGAAGAGAAGTCTATAAAATGGGAGAATTCTGTAACAGTTAAGATGGTGGATGTCTCATACCTGTGAGATAGAGGCAACCAACAGGAACTGGGAAACAAAAGAGCCAAAGTATAGTTAAGTTGTACTTTTTGTTGTTTATTTTTGCACACTGGTTATTATTATTATTATAATGTGAATCAACATGACATTTGTTCAAGGGCTATTTTGTGGTATGAATCAGGGACACTGTTCTTGTCAGCACTCTGGATTTGGACTACATGACAAACCACATTATTTGGGGCAAAGTCATTAACCTTCATAGGCAATTTTAAAATTAGATTTCACTGGTAATTCTACACATGAAATTTGTAAAAGTAGCTACTTGGCTGGCTGATCAAGAGTAATTCATCATTCATTTTCATTCATTTCTTTTCACTCTGTTTATGCACCAGTCTGCATGTAATCATGAGTTATTATTAATCTCTGGCTCTCTTCCACAGCATGTCTTTTGTCCTGTCTTCCTCCACTCATCCCCAACCGGTTGCAGCAGATGACTGCCCGTCCCTGAGCCTGGTGTTTCCAGAGGCTTCTTCCTGTTAAAAGGGAGTTTTTCCTTCCCATTGTCACCAAGTGCTTGCTCATAGGGGGTCATTTTGTTGGGTTTTCTCTGTAATTATTGTATGGTTTTTACGTTACAACATAAAGCACCTTGAGATGACTGTTTCCTGTGATTTATAAATAAAATTGAACTGAATTGAATTCACAGTGTTGGGTATCCATGCTGCCAGCTCAGCGGGATGACGACAATAAACCAGCCACCAACAAAAAGCAAAGAAAAACAAATTACGGGCAGTACCTGATAGTGCCGCTGACTGAACTGTGCTGAGGACAAAGTTAAATTGTTTTGTTGTTTTAAAAAACTGTATGGATAGGTAGTAGAGAATTCACTGACGCAAATGCTTATTAAAAAGTAAAGCAGTAAAAAGGACAGAACAAAGGTAATTCTCATAAACTGCCCCACACCAGCCTGTGGAGCTATAGTAGGTGGACAAAGCTGAACCAGGATGCAGAAATCCATTGGTCCCAGCTAAGTCTAATAAAATAACTTTATTTTGGTAGGAGATCAGTTTTTTTCAACAGTGATCAAACATTGAAAATGCCCGATACAACTGGACACAAGCACCTGAATGGCTAACACTGGCAACAAGTTAATCACATTAGATCATATAATTCTTTGATTTATGTAGTGCTACACATCAAGGTTACAGTACATTTCAGAGCCTGTTCTTTTTTACTTTTACTTTAGTAAAGAAGCTGAATCACTTCTTTAACTTTTACCTGGAGGCAAACAGAGAGGATGGAGGGTGGGAGAGCAGAAGCAGGTTTGGTGGACAGGTAGAGTTTGGCCATAAGTTAAGGAGTGGAAACTGATTTTAAATTTATGGAAAATGTGGCCAGGTGGAAGTAGATAGGTGATATATAGGAGAAGTGCCAGGACAGATACCTGGGGAACACCAGTAGTAATTGGAAATGGTTGGATGGATGCACAGGTGGATAAACTGAGTACAACTGGACAAGTAGGATTTAAACAAGTTTATGGGTGTGTCAGTGGTTCCAACAGCTAGTCTGTCAAGAAGGAAAAAATCTCTCATTACTGATCAGTGAGCCCATTCTAACTCACTTCCAGTTTGTATTTTTTTTGTGTCTAAAAGTAAACAAAGAAATAGTGAATGTAAAAGTAAACAAAAACATGAAATAGCTAAAATGTGAGAGAAGAACCATAATCCATGCCACCCTATCTGCCTGCTTATTCTACGGGCATCATTTACGATGACAGTAGCACAGTGACTGTCTGTGTAATGGCCTAAACTCTGACAAGATGTGTGGTCTGTTTATGTGCTGTAATCACTGGAATCACTTTTATGTAGTGAGATGACTGGAGATGATCCCACTGTTGGGAACTTAAATGCATGTACTCCAGGTAGTAGGTAAAAGAGCATCAGGTCCTATTCTGTTATAACCAGCAAAAACATAAAAAAAAAATACAGGCTGCAGCTCGTGCTAACAGATAAAATGACTTTCATATTGGTGGGACATGTCGAGCATTTTGAGGTGATATACAGATAAATGTCTGGGAGAACATATGTGCCTTTGCCCTGTTAAAAATATGTCCAGCCAAATTTTAGCTACACCATGGTTTGTGTAATGTGCAATTCACATGTTATCTTCTCATGTTGGGAAGCAGTTATTGGACCTCTGTGCAAACCACAGTTTGTCCATAACGAACACCATGTTCGAACATAAGGATGTCCATAAGGGCACGTAGCACCAGGACACCCTAGGTCACAGGTCAATGATTGATTTTGTGATCGTATTATCAGCTCTGCGGTCATGTTCAAGAGAGGAGCTGAGATGTCAACTGATCACCAATTGGTGGTGTGTTGGATCAGGTGGTGGGGGAGGATGCTGGACAGACCTGGTGCACCTAAACATATGGTGAGGGTGCGCTGGGAATGCCTGGCAGAGGCGCAAGTCCGTGAGATCTTCAACTCCTACCTCCAGCAGAACTTCAACAGCATTCCTGGTGGACTCAGAATCTCATCTCTTCTTTTTGCGAATGATGGTTTCATCAAGTGGTGGCCTCCAGCTCACAGTGAAATAGTTTGCAGCTGAGTGTGAAGTGGCTGGCATCAGAATTATGATCTGAGTCTGAGGCCATGGTCCTCAGCAGGAAAAGGGTGGCGTGCCAAATCCGGCTCAGGGATGAGTTACTGCTCCAGGTGGAGGCAGTATACTCGTGATGTGGATGCTGCACCGGTCTGTCATGGTAAAGACGGAGCTGGAGCGTGAAAGCAAAGTTGTTGATTTACCGGTCAATCTACATCCCTACCCTAACCTGTGGTCATGAGCTTTGGGTAGTGACTGAAAGAATGAGATCATGAATACAAACAGCAGAAATGAGCTTGCTTCATCTGACTAGGATGCCTCCTGTGTGCCTCTTGAGTGAGGCATGTTCTGCAGGGAGGAGGCCCCAGGGCAGACCCAGGACATGCTGGAAAGATTGTATCTCTCGGCTGGACTGAGAATACATTGGGGATCCCCCTGGATGAGCTGGAGGAGGTGGCTGGGGAGAGGGAGGTCTGGGCTTCTCTGCTTAGGCTGCTGCCGCTGCAACCTGGCCACGGATAAGCTGAAGAAAATGGATGGATGTATGTATGTATGGATGTATGTATGTATGTATGTATGTATGTATGTATGTATGTATGTATGTATGTATGGATGGATGGATGGATGGATGGATGGATGGATGGATGGGAAGCACTTAGTTAGTTCCTGTTTAGAATTTTAAGTCTAACTGATCCCGGTTTGTGAGTGAGGAGCAGCAGTTCTCTCATTTAGCACATATTCACATGTCATAAACCAGGTTTCCTTCTCACCACTTAGGTAAGAACACATTTTATTGATCACTGAAAGCATCAATCACTATTTAGAAGGCCTGGAATCCAAAAGGGCTAGTAATAACTTAGTAATGTGGTCTGTGAAGATGGTGATTGCATGAGTGACATTGGTGAGCAACACAACCTGATTACAGATAGAACCAGTCTAGACCAGACACACTTCCCTCTTAAGTTCTGTAATACAATATTACACATCTCCTGTGTGCATGGTTGCAGAATCAGTTGCTGTCACTGATTTGATTATTTCTCAGCAAAAATGTGTTTTAAGACAATTTGTCCAATAATTAACCACAATTCCCAGGAACAAAGGAAATGGTATTTCCAGATTTGATTTCCGGTCAATTAACATTAACACTGGATGCTTTTTCTGCTACTTTGCTTTTTGACTCACAAATTAGTTGAATATTGTTGCTGTGATTGGAAATATGCTTGCATATTGACAAAAAGTAAAAAGAATCTGAAAAAAAGATGCCCTTCTCACTTTGAGAAAAAAAAAAGTTTAATGATATTACGGTTTGATATCCTCCAAAGTACTTATATGGTTTGTTCTTGTGGTCTGTACCTTGTGGAGACCAGTCTTGAACCTCTGGTGACAATTTTATACCTTTAATATAACACGCATGTGTTAGATTAACTTCAGGAAGCTGGAGAAATGAACCTTTCCTAAAGTTTCTAAATCTAAATGAATATTGATTCCTCTCCAGGATCTGTGCACTTCTTCAAGGGAAACCTCCACTACAAATATGACTCTAAATTTAAACAGGTGCTCTCCATCAGCCGCATTAACAACCTGCTGGAATGTGAAATGAAAGAAGGCAACAAAGCAGTGACAGGAGATGGAGCTGGATGGTGTTCTGTGTGTGTAGATATGCAGTTAAACAAAGTGGATATTCAGTAATTACCACAATGTATCTACAGAAAACTGAGAACTGCTGAATGATGCAGGGAAGTGGTTAGTGTGTGTCGTTAATGTTACCTCAGTGTGTAATACAATGTTGTAATAATGGAATTTGTACAGTTGTTGCAGTGTTTGATTTTTCAAATATCATTTGAAATGTGTTAGAATTGAATTTTTCTTCTAATTTTTATTTTAAATCTCTCTATATAAACATTATCAGTTCATCTAGAGCTATTCAACCAAATAAAAAATGTATTTTATGTTTCTGTGTGTGCATCATACCATATCACCATACTGTGATTTATTTCTTAAAGAATTTTATGTAGCTTTCCTTTAACACTGTCACAAAGGGGCTGGGGATAATTACACACATGCAGATGGAAAATGACCACCTGCAGCTGACTCACACAACTCGTCACGTAAAAGAAAAATGTTAGCAGAAAGCGGAGATGAAATGTCTTTTTTGTTGGCACCACAAGCTCGAGAAAACACTGCTGAACGTGTTAAATGAGACTGGGACATCCACATACGTAAATGCACCTGCCGTGATAGTCTCAGGGTTCTGTTCCAAGTGCAGAGAGCATCATGAAGACCAAGGAACACACCAGGCAGGTCCGAGATACTGTTGTGGAGAAGTTTAAAGCCGGATTTGGATACAAAAAGATTTCCCAAACTTTAAACATCTCAAGGAGCACTGTGCAAGCAATCATATTGAA
>JAMQGT020013721.1:0-92686 GCA_024447675.2 Pterophyllum scalare | reverse complement strand
AAGCAAAGTTGTCCAGGGTTGTTGTCAACTTACAGTGGGATGTGAATAATGCCAGTTCTTTTACATTAGGATAAAATTTAATTAGTATTGCTATAGTTTTACCTTACGGCATAAAGTGTCTGGGGGTGACTGGTTGTTGTGATTCGGTGCTAAATAAATACATAAACAATATTGAGTTGAACTGACTTTCATAAAAACACTAATGGCAAATTTTCCATTACATCGATTGTTAAGGAAAGTTTATGAAACTTGTCCTAGTGTCACAAATTAGTCCAGACAGGAAAATGTTTTGGGGGGTTTTCACTCTGATAAATGGAGGTTGTAAATATTTCAATAGAATCCTTAATCACAACTGTTGGAATTCTTCAGTGAGAAAATATTAGAATGATGCTGAACACTCCATAAAAAGCAAAGTGCCTGATGTGTCTGTGATATGTGTTTAAACCACACAGAACTCACAGGATTTGGGGAATTTGGTTCAGTGAGCAAGGATAAAACAACGGAGCAGCACTCGCTCCTCAGGGATTAAATATATCACAAACATTAATGTTGTTATTGAAAGAACACTGAAGAATTAGAAAAAAGGGAACAATTATCATTTGGAATGCTTATTTTAGTTTGCTTTATTTTTATTTTTCCAATATTGACAAAAAGAGGGAAAATAAATGGCTGGTTCAGGAATCTCAAACATAAGGCTTGGGGGCCAGACCTGGCCCGCAAAAGAGTCTCAAATTTGACTTACTGGATGTCTTTGGAAACTCAAAGGAGGGTATAAATTTTGAATCTTAAGCTATGTTGTCATAAATTTTACAACTTGTCCCAGAGATAAAGACCTTACCAAAGGCCACTAATACGAGAACAAAATAAGACAGTAATAGATTAAATAATATAGAGTTCAGTTTTTGTTTTTTTCTTACTGAGTCATGCATAGAAATTTCTGTTTTTACAATGTGCCCAAAGCAGTATGAGTTACTAGAACTTTGTCAGTGATTTTACACATTTACTTGTTCCAAGTTAAGCTCAAAGAGTTATGCGAATGAACTTCCTTAAATAACTGAAACAGCATTTCTTTATCATGGAGGAAAAACTTTGATGTGAGGTTGCGCTTTATTTTATTTTTTATATTGAGATATTGTAGGGTTTAAATGTACGGTTAAAAAATGTCCTTACCATAACAGGAAAGGGTTTTTCACCAATCGGGTCATTTAGAGTCAGCGTGGTCGAATGAGTTTAAAATCCCTGGGCTCGTCCAAGGTATCAGTAAAAGTGAAGTGAGATGACAAAACCCAGACAAACCGGAGTCAGAAGTGATGTGGTCAGCACTCTGAGGTGTGCAAAAAGCCATGAAAAATTTGGGTCTATTATAAATTGTTTTGCAATGATTTTCCTTTTAAATTAGTGTCCTTCACCTTCTCCTAAAGCAGTTTAACTGCCTGAATTCTCACAGCCAATGTATTATTGTTCCTTTGAGTCACAGCTCTTTGCATATGTCTGGTAGGTCTTTATTGTTTGATTTTCGTTTTATTTTATTCCACGTGTGCATAAGCCCTGTAGGATTCTAGGATGTCTAATTATAGAGTGGTGTGAGCTTTAGCATATGTTTTTCCTTCCCCATCAGTGCTGACTTAAAGTCTGGATCAAATATTGATTTTAGAGCATTTACTTTGTTTTTATTTTTATCTGATTAGTTTGGATAAACTCTGAAGATGATACTGCTGAAATAGATTTTTGTTACATGCAGGAGCTCCAAACACACATGCAACGAAGCCCAGCTTACATTCACAGACATAATGTCTCATTAGTGTTCTGCTTAAAGGCGTTTGACAGCTCACTCTGGGTGCATGAAAACAGGTTCACTTTTGGTGTATTGATCCTAAACCTGGTTAGTAAAACTAGTGGTACATCAAAACTGTAAGATAATTTCTCAGCAAGATAAACAAACAAGACATTATACCATCAAAAGCCACTGAATAACTGGAGCTGTAAAATATATTTGTGGGGACCTTGGTGTGCTGTTAAACTATAGTCCTAAGCTGTTTGTGTAAATGTAATTATTCACCCATAAGGCTTGCAGTTCATGACTCGATCTGTGTAATTGACAGGGAAAAACTGGAACTTTCTTTCACTGGACTTTTTTCCACAGGTGCCTGAGACCACACCTGAGACATTATGCGCCTTCCACAGGAAAACTGACCAGGGTGACGGCCATTGTGAACAGTGTTTGTCCAAGAGGTGTAGGAATACATCTCGCAGTGATAAATCACTGACTACTGTGGTCTGAACATTGATGGGTTCAGTGAATCTAAGCTGCACTGTCAGATCTGATGTGTTGGAGGCTGAAGGCTGCATATTTAACTGCTACCTGTGCACTGATCCAGCTGATCATTTATTTGTATGTTTGGAGTGAGAGCTTCGTAGAGTTGGACTTTGATTTGACCCCAAGACTGATGCAGTCTACATCTGTCTAATGAATTTTAGGCCAAGAATCAGATAATAACTGAATCAGAGTCACTGTTTGCTGTGTGGGCCAATTTATATGAAGAATCTACATTAGACTGACTGATGTTAAAAGCTAAGACAATTCACCAGAGCATCACTGACACACAGAAGACAAGATCAGTTGATGATATCAATAATCATGGGTCACTAGCTGATGTGAAATAACTAGGTGTGCTCTGATTCATGTGTGTAATGGTGAGCTTATCTCTCTTGCTTAGATCCACTAATGCTTGTTTTATTTTTGTTTTAATGCCACAAAAATAATAGAAAAGGAGGGAAATACAATATAGATACAACATTATTAAACCCTGTCTAAAACTTGCTGACAAAGATTGACAACCTTAATATAAGAGACTAGTTTTCACAGATGGGGCTCTCCTGGCTCTTAACAACGATGCAGTCCTGGCTGAGCGCCTCAGATCAGGCCGGTGGAGTTGAGATGTCAGAGGTCAAAAGGGCGACTGAAGAAAGGCGTGTAAGGAAGCGGCACAGTAGACATGCCATAAATATAGCAATTTAAGTAGAACTACAGTATCAAGAAGCATATCACTGCATTAATCTTTGCAACAAGGTGAAGATGTTGAAATAACACTGCACAGGAGACAGAAATTAGACTGCATAGCAGAGAGGCAGGAAAATCATGCTGGATGAGTTATTGGAGAAGAATGTGTGTTTTGGTCTGATGTTTTGTGCCTACAGGACCCAGATGAGGCCGGTAGCTGGCGACAGTGAAGGCCACAGGAGAAGGAACTGATAAGCATGCTACACGTCCCCCGCTATACAACGCAGCATCTTACATATTTCAGTAACTGTGTAACTGTGTTTGATCCTGTGTATAAAAGTAGGGCTAACATAGAGAGCTGTGTCAGACTTGTGTGAAGCTGCACCGATTGGCTGTATTAGACAGCTTCGACAATTCTGACCCAGAGTACTCTGTAAACCTGTTTGAGATGGCTTTATTAAATTTAGTAATCTGACTCCTTATCCTGTGTGTTGTGTGAAATCTTTCTGATTAAAGAACACGCAGAACCTAAAAGGATTAAGGTGATTTTCAGGTTCTTTCATCATCTAGTCTAGTGTGTATTTTGAGAGAAGATGATTGGATTGGTTGTAAGGCTGAAAATCATGTAATTCCTTCCAGGTGGGTTCGTCCAGGCAGGAGAACTTTCTTGCATTTAAATGCTTCTCCTTCTACTCCTTGTCCTCTACACTTCTCTACCCACCCCCTTCTCAGCTCTGTGATTGTAGACAAAAGGGCTTGAAGAATAGAGATCTCAGTCACAGTCATATGAAAACATATCAGATGCAACAGAAAGCCCATTATTATGGAGTGGGCAAGCAAATATCTTTATAATCTTGTAAAACATTTCATCATTAAGAATGAATGGTCTCTTAAATGTTATGGAGATTTGTGTGATTGTGTACACTGGAACAGCTGAGTACAACACTGTCATGGCCATGTCAGTCGGGCATGGGCAAGGGAGGTGGTTTCCTTCTCATAGCTTATTCACTCAATCTGGATTTGTTTAAGTAGTAGTAAAGTACAGTGGTGCTAGGAGGCTGGAGTGATGTTGGGAGGCTGCTGCCGGTACACTAAGTGATGACTCAGATATTGTCTGGAACATAACCTTAAGTATCATTGACGTAAAGAGAAATGAAGAATTAAAAGAGGAAAAATGGATGTGGAACAGGAAATGACTGAGGCAGGGATGCACCACAGGAAACCAGGAATGTTATTAAATGCAGTTGGAAAAGAAATCATTGACATCGTAGGAGAAGAAGTCGAACTTTGTTAGTGGGTGTTGTTGCTCATTATGTCTCTATGCTGCAAGTACTTGTTACAGTGTATAAAGCAGTGCTTCTCTTTGGTACTCATTTCTTAGAGGAAATGCACACATGAAGAACACGTGCACTGCTAAAAGTCAACAGTTAATCCAGAATTACAAAAGCTCAGAATTAAAGTTTCAGTTCGATCTTTCTCTTTGAGTCTCTCTTTCCCCCGTTTTAGATTCATCTTAAATGTATTTTGGGGTCAACTACATGAATTTAGCTCTCCCTTCTCCATCTCTAACAGAAACAGAGTTGAATTAGTGTCCGGTCACATTCTGTAAATTGAATGCAACATAGCTGCCCAACCTGCAGTTTAATTTAATTTAAAAGACAGAGAGGAGTCCTAGCACAGGACCATTAGTATCACAATAAGGTTTTCTGAACATATTCTACAATAAAACACAAGCTAGCATTTGTTGTCAGTGTTGTTTTCATGAGCTACATGTTTGCTGTACACCTAAATCAGAGCTGTAGTTGTTGAATGGTTGATTTTTTTAAATCAAAAAGTTAATCAAAGGAAACCGTTGTGGCAAAATAACTGCATGGAATTAGCTTAAACAGGAAGCAGAAGATTTTATTTTTTTGTAGTAGCAGTGGGACTGCGGCTGATACACACTGCCGTCTTGTGGTTGACAGAGGAATCACAAAGAAACAGATTTTTTTTTTAACCCCATAAAGCTTGCAGCGTAGGGCAGGGGTCGGCAACCACGGCTCCGGAGCCGCATGCGGCTCTTTCATCCTTATGCTGTGGCTCTGTGTGACTGTGTGGCTCCGGAGCCGCATGCGGTTCTGTGCGGCTTGGGGAAGTAAATTATAGGCAGTGTTCTAGCTAGCGGTTGATCGCCGGGCGCTCCCTCTTGCTGATATGTTCTTGCGCCGGGCTGAGGTTTACACCTCTTCACTGTCACTGCATTTAGCAGACAGGAGCGCACTCTGCCCCTGCTAGGTCGCTGCTATTATCGCGGCTTGCGCCTGTATAATTTACTGCAATTTGTAATCTACCACAGAGCACTGGCAGTTTCATTCACAATGTGCAGGCGTGATCTCCCTATGGATGGGCTGGCGCTTGATTTGGAAAAAATGGCCCTTTAACACCAGTGGATCGCTGACAAACATCTGCAGTATCTTAAAATATGCAGATGAATTGTTAATACGAAAAATGATTTCTTATCTGATTACTTGATTAATTGATGGAATAATCGATAGAATACGCGATTGCTAAAATAATCTATAGTTGCAGCCCTGTTTGTATTCAGAAAGCCATAGTCAAACATTAGTTTTCAGCACCAGTGGCGTTGTGAAAGGCCTTCAAGAAAAACCTATAGGTGGCTGATATTCAAATGCAGGAAATACGATTAGCAGCTGATCGATAAAACATCTGGATTATGTTTTTTTGTGTATGCTTTTATGTGATTTCTGAAAGCCCGTTAGTGGAAGGAAACGGCACTCTGGGTCAAATGAAATGCATGTTACTCTTCTGGATTGTATCCAAAAATTATCACACTATCAATCTAATAAGGCCTGATTTAGAGTTCTGCAGCGGTCCTAAGTACATAACTGACATGCACCTCGAGAAAGGTAACTACTCATCCACACACATCCGGGCTGAAAAAAATTTCTGGCTAGAGCCTTGTGTAAGTGCATTTTATTTCTGTTAGTTCTTTTTTTTCTTTGTTATAGTTTTAAATTGGAATATTATTGTGACCTTGAAATATTAAAATAAAATTATTTTATTATATATATTTTTTATTAATGTTAAGTACTGCATATGGACTGCGTGTTAAATGAGTTAAAACATGCAAAAGACCTGCATGGTCCATTTGTTTTATTAAATCTTTTAGTGTATTTATAGCTTTTCCTCCACCACTGCTTGCCCTACACAACACAGATGCTCAGATGCTCAGAATCAGCAAGTTCATTGGTTGATCAGATACAAACCACCACAGGAGAAGACATGACGTGGTTATAAGAGCTCCTGCTGAATCTAGGGTGGTAATTAAAGTAGAAATCATGTCAGGATAGTATTGTCTTGTATACCCCTAAGAACACACTATAGAGTTAAAGACAAACAACACACAGAAGCAACACCATCTACTCTACTGTGGCGGCCACTATGACTTGCTATGGTTACGTTTTGTTAGGTGAGACAACTCAGTCACAAAGTGTTCAGAGTTTACACAATCATGCAAATAGCTAAGGTTTTAAATGGCACCCAGTGGACACAACTTACCAAGTCCCTGATATAGCCTGGCTGAAGAGCAGAGGTAGGTATGGGAAGATAAATAGGAATGAAGGAGATGCATACAGGAAGAAGGAATAGAAAGTTTGGACAAAGAGGAGAAGAAAGTAAGGTCACTGTTGAAAGAGAAAAGATCAAAACAACAACAATAATGCAGGCAATGGCTGTAATAACAGAAACAAAGTGGGGAGGAAGGCTGTGGAGCTAAAGGGGCATGCAGTATTCAGCTAGGAGAGGGAAAGTACAGCAGTAATCAAGGAAATCACATGATATTTCCACAGGAAGTGGGCAGTATAACTGCAGATTTCAGGTCTATATTTTGTCTTCCTGTTCTTTTAAGACTTCCACAATGAGCCATTTAGCCACAGCTTGTTTACACTTTGGGTGCGTGTGAAATTGGTGTATTGGGTGGTTAGAGTGTGATGTGTGGGAATCACTTGTTTACAGTCGAGATTGCATATGTTTGTGAAGACTTTAATGGTTGGAGCAATTTTTTTGTTTTTTAAAGTCATGCATGTAATGAGTGTGGTTTTGTATTTGTCAGATTTCAGCCCGGATTCTCAAAACCCACCAGAATGTGGCCCAGATGAGCCTCATTGAGGCCAAGATGCGCTTTATCCAGGCATGGCTGGATAGTTTAGAGTTTAGGATCACTCATTTCCTTGCTAAGTATGTTTGTCGCAGCTGACTTAAGATGTATCTTTAGACCTCTACTCCCTTCACCCACAATGACAGTGACATATTTAGTCTTTTTATCTACACACTTTGATTTCACAGTAGATTAGATCTATCTCTTTTCTTCTTTGCAGGTTCCAGGGTGGAAGATGGGAGGAGTTGATCTGGAATCACCTATAAATATTTCTTGATGAATTAATCAAGTAAACAGGTGGCTGATTAGCAGCCAAAATTCTTTGTAATTCTTGTTGCGGCACAAGCTGATCGTGCCTGTAAAAGCAAAGAACTGTGTCAGCCAAAGGATGACTGATGTGATGTGCTCTGTGTGCTCCGGTGACTGTGGAATTTGCAGACGAGCCCAGTCAGTGCGACAGCATGAGTGTCAAGTGGGTTTGAAAAATGTGGTTTCGACTGATGTAAATGTCCCCGCTGCAAAAACCTTCATCCAGTGTAGCGTTCACTACAAGCATCTAGTATTTTTTTTAAAACCGCGTTGTAAAAATGTTCAGTTAGGATGTTTAACTAAGGTTATTAACATGCCTTAAAAACATACATTTTCTAAACTGTAAGCCGTCTTCTGTCGAGACAGAGCTGTTTCATTTTAAGTGCACAAATTTTGTGTCAGAGAGCACATGTGTGTTTATGGCTCTTTCTTTGATCACAGTTTTAAGTTGGCAAGTATAAACTTTTAAAGTCATCCACAGTCCTGAAACCACTGATGTCTCATAGCGTAGTGGGTGTACACTACATAACTGGAGGGACACTATCACATTTTCCTTGTACTGGATTTTAACGCTGTTTTGTTTGTCACACCATATAGTATTATTATTATTGTTGTTGTTATTATCATTATTATCAGTACACACCAGCAAAAGGTCACAGAGTTTAAAAAATAAATATGCAAACTTTTGTTCTGTCCTCAGTATGAAGGATCAGTAAATGAAGTATTGTTATTTGTAACTAATGTAAAAACATTTTTATAGAAATGTACAGTTGTTGTGGTTGTTGTTTTGTTTTGTTTTTTCTGCATTTGGGGGTTTGCAGGTTTTTCCTTTCAGAAAAAAAGGGGGTAAGCCATCTGTCAACATGTGTAGTGTTCAGAAGTGAGCCTGCTGATGTTGCGGTCTTACTGAGTTACAGATGAAGATATGCGTGAATATATATGAAGACAACATTTGTTTCAAACTCCAGGCTTGGTGAAGAAGTTCTGTTAAGTATGGCTTCTCCTCTACCTTTCCATTTGTAACCCTAAGAGTCATTTTTTGTTTGTTTTTTTGTTTTTGTTTTTTGCTGCTCGTTTGACTCTGTGCCATTTTAGGATAATTCACTACTTATTACTTGTCTGGTTTTTGTCACAATTGAATTGTGCAATTTAATAATGTCCGTATGAAGGTGACTCTGGAGTTTGGGGAAAAATTAGCTAACAAAAAAAAGAACTGAGGTAGAAGAAAGCTTGGTCTGTTTGTTTTTATTTTCTCTGGTGTTTTTGTCTGCCTTCACTGTCAAGAGTAGCAGTGCATGTCCTGCTGTTCTGTTTTCTGACTGTAAAAATGCATTTATTTAAAAAAAAAAAAGTAATTTTTATTTAAAATATTTGTCTCAGTCCCTGATTTGGCATAATTTACCATATCTTCTGACTCTGGGTATATGATCAGGTGATGCTGTGACTAGTTTTGCCCTGATGGTCCTTGTGTTCATTCATTTGTCTATGAAGGTCTTGTGTTATCAAAGCTGTTACAGTGTATCACAAAAGTGAGTACACCCCTTACATTTCTGCAGATATTTAAGTATATGTTTTCATGGGACAACACTGACAGAATGACACTTTGACACAATGAAAAGTAGTCTGTGTGCAGCTTATATAACAGTGTAAATTTATTCTTCCCTCAAAATAACTCAATATATAGCCATTAATGTCTAAACCAGCTGCAACAAAAGTGAGTACACCCCTTAGTGAAAGTTCCTGAAGTGTCAATATTTAGTGTGGCCACCATTATTTTCCAGAACTGCCTTAACGCTCCTGGGCATGGAGTTTACCATAGTTAAGACTGAGATACACAGAGAGACAAAGAGAAGAAAAGAGAAACTGTTGAATGTGCCCCGGCTTCCTTGTCAATCCTCCCTCTGTCTGAGGAAAGCCCGTACTTGAGAAAAATCAAACTGTCCAAATGATCCATGGTGATGAGGAAGCTCCATTGCAAGAAGTTACTAGTACTCAGAAGTATACAAACACAAAAGCAAATAAGCAAGAAGCAAAAAGCCCTCCCGTGAGGTTATGCCTTAGTAGTTGCTGGAAAAACGGACAACACGGACAAAGACTATCACTACATCCTCTCCCCTACTACTACTCCTCTTCTAAGTGTGGTATTTATACTCTTTGTCTTCTTTTGTCTAAGATTTGTGCTGAGCCTGCACTTTTGGAGACATAATCATCCACCATATTCGGCAGACTGTACAATAGGGGCTCTCATCTACCATGTAGAAGTGCACAAACATCCCGGAGCGCACACTGGAGAGAGTTTTGCCAAGTTTGCCTAAGGGCTGGTTGTGAGGACAGATTTATGCTTTTCTGGCAACAGTTGGGATAGGTGTCCTCACAAACTGTTGAGCTAGGCATGAATTTGAATTAGCAAGGGGTTCAAAACTGGGCCACAGCAGACAGTGCGATACAGATGGCAGAAACTCTGTAAGTGGGCTAAGAGTGCCTGCTTGATTACAGCAGACAGCTTCTGAGAGGTGGCGGGAGCTTCTGGGGCCCTGAACATGAATAAGAGCAATTACAGCAGGCCTCAAATCCTCCTACCACCTTTAGACACACAATATGCATTTTATTTCAGTGTAAAAGCAGTTCAGTTGCAAATAAACATAAATACGAATAATAATTTTAAATATCAGCATTGGGGTAAATAAAAATATTTCCAACAAACTCCAAAACTAACTTTTGTGTGTGTGTAGAAGACTAGTCCTTTATATTAGTGTTTTTTAAACTTTGGTTCATACAGCCACTGCTTTTGTTATAAATATAGAGAAGGTTGGGTTTCTTGTGTGTAACTGGCTAAAACTGCCTGGATCAATGTTTTAATTAGAATCACAGCAACTTTAAAAATATGTCGTTCAGTCACTAGAAATCTACTGGCAGACACGTCAGTTTTGATGACACTTATTTTTAAATGAAGAATCTCCTTTCCAGTTCAGCATTAGTCCTCAAATCCTTTCCTCCATCATTTCATCTAAAATTCTTAGTTCCGTGTATTTCAACAGCCCTGCAGTCAGATGTGAGATCAGATGAGGTGTGCAGCATGACACACACACCTCTGCCTTTCTCTAAAGGCCTCTGATGACCCCTATATAGCCTATATTCCAGTGGGATCTTGCCCTATTGTGTTCACAGTGTGTATTGGAAGTAAAAGCGTCACAATAATAGCTGCAACCCAATGACGTGGAATTTTTTGAACCTCTAGACTGCCTTGATGTGACAGAAGAATAATGTTGAAGGAGACTTGAAGGTGACTTTTATAGACTATACCACTCAAAAACAATTTCTGCATTTTGCAGGAAGTAAACACATAAAAGAGGCAGCACAATGCAGCGAGCAAAGTAGCACCTGTTGTCATTCAATGCAACAGCTTCCTGGCTGTGTAGAGTTCAGTTTCACTTTCCTGTACTTCACAGCCAGTTAAAGTCATTGTTAATGTCATGGAGCGCTCTCTCTCTCTCTCTCTCTCTCTCTCTCGCTCTCTCTCTCTCTCTCTCTCTCTCTCTCACACTCCCTCTCGCTCTCTCGCTCTCTCTCAGAAACTCTTTCTGACATTTACCCTCTTTGCCTGCAGTGAGCAGTGTGCCACAGATAATCTCAGCTATGCCAGCAGATGTGCTGATAAGATGGTTTCAAGTTGGCCTTGAAATTTTCTTAAAGAGAACTTTTTTTCTCCGCTCTTCAACCCACTGTTTTGATTCCATCTAGATCAGTAGTTTTTTTCTCATTCTCCAACTGCTGGCACCTACTGTGAAAATGTCATTGCCAAGCCAAGCCAGTTTTATTGATAAAGCCCTTTACAAACAGCAAGCACTGACCAAAATGCTGAACAATGGAAACAGGACACAACAGTACACAAAAAGTGTAGATAAAAAAAGTAACAAACAAGATAAAAGCAACCATAAAATATCATAAGTCAAATATTAAAATAGTATAAAATAACCAGATAAAAATAAATAAGAAATAAATGCACAACAACTAAAATCAACACCTGGTCAAAGGCCAGGTGAAATAGAGTGGGTCTTAAGAAGAGATTTAAAAGTGGCCAGCGAAGAGGCCTGTCTAATATGCAATGGCAGGAAGTTCCACAGTTTAGGGGCTGCCACAGCAAAGGCTCTGTCCCCCCTAAGCCTCTGCTGAGTCCTTGGCACATCCAAAAGCAGCTTGTCAGCTGATCTGAGCATCCGGGAAGGGGAGTGTAGGTACAGTAACTCAGAGAGGTACAATGGAGCAAGGCCATTTAAAGACTTAAAAACAAATAAAAGAATTTTAAAATGAACTCTAAAATAAACAGGTAACCAGTGCAATGAAGATAAAACAGGGGTAATGTGCTCCCTCTTACGTATTCCAGTCAAAAGCCATGCGGCGGCATTCTGGACCAGCTGAAGACGAGCCAGGGAGGACTGGTTTACCGCCAAAATACAAAGAGTTACAGTAATCCAGCCGGGTCGTAACAAAGGCATGGATTACAGCTTCAAAATGATCTTTCGACAAGATAGTTTTAATCTTGGCGAGCTGTCTCAGGTGAAAGAAACTGGATTTCACCACAGCAGTAATCTGACCCTCCAATCTCAAGACTCTCATCCATCTTTACACCCAAATTTCTGACCGTGCGCTTTACATACTGGGATAAAAGAACTCAGATCCACAGAAGTTGGTCCCCCAGTGACACCCAAACCAAAAATGATCGCCTCCGTCTTATTTTCATTAAAATTCAGGAAATTCAAAGCCATCCAAGCTTTGATTTCATCAAGACACTTTGTCAAGGTCTGTATGGAGTTTGCATCACTATGTTTTAGGGGCATATAGATCTGGGTATCATCAGCGTAGCAGTGGAAAGCAATTTTATGCTTTCTGAGAATAGAACCAAGGGGCAGCAAAAATTTTAAAAAAAAAACAGCAATGGCCCTAGTACTGAACCCTGGGGTACCCCACACGACAAAGGAGCACAGGATGATTTAAAATCATTTAAACATACAGTAAAAGTTCTCTGGCATCAAGTAGGATCTAAACCACTCTAGCGCCATGCCCTGGAAACCTACACACTGCTCTAGATGAGATGTAATACTGTGGTCCACCATATCAAAAGCAGCTGTCAAATCCAAAAGAAGTAAAATCACAGTCACCCACATCTGTAGCCAGGAAAATATCATTAAAAACCCTTAGCAAGGTAGACTCTGTGCTATGAAGAGGCTTGAAGCCAGACTGAAAGACCTCGAGGATATCATTCTCATCCAGAAAGGCTGTCACTTGGCTGTATATGGCTTTTTCCAGAATTTTAGAAAGAAAGGGGAGCATCGAAATAGGCCTAAAAGTAGACAATATAGTGGAATCCAGTCCAGGTTTTTTGATCAATGGTAACACTGTCACATGCTTAAAAGAATCAGGAGCCACATCAGAGGACAAGCTGCTGTTAATAATAGCAAGGACAGCTGGGCCTAATACAGGAAAAACCTCTTTACAAAATCGAGGTGGGATAACATCAACAGTCTCATATAAGAAAGACAAAGTGACAGGATCAAACTGGTACAAAACAACAGAGCAGGGAACAGAGACTGATGGGTCAGAAGTAGGAGGGGAAAAGAGAGCCCTAACCTTGTCAGGGGAAATGTGTGGTGGTTGAAGTACCTGCTTTATTATGAGCAAAAACTGATGAAAGTGAGTTTTTAGGGATGGTGATGCTGTTCTGACGGTCACTCAAATACTTTGGATTAGTCCAGACTGAAGTATTTTGACATTTGTGTTTCCTGTGTGTGAGTAGTTTAAGTTACCCTCTGATTTTTTTTCCATCAAGAGCCACAATGAAGTAAAATCCTGAATAAATTTTCATTGGATTTGTTCAATTCAATTCAATTCAATTCAATTCAATTCAATTCAATTCAATTCAATTCAATTCAATTCAATTCAATTCAATTCAATTTTATTTATATAGCACCAAATCACAAAAGACAGTTGCCTCAAGGCGCTTTGTATTGTGGGTAAAGACTCTACAATAATACAGAAAAAACCCAACAGTCAAAATGACCTCCTTTGAGCAAGCACTTGGCAACGGTGGGAAGGAAAAATTAATTTAATTTAAAATTTAATACTTTTAGTTTTAGTTTAGTTAATTACCCTTAATGGCAGGTATTTTTGTGAGAACATCAGAAAAAATGTATCTTCATGTCTGTGCCATTCAGAAAAAGCTCAGACATTAAAACTATGTTGAAATTTGTTAGTCTTTTTTATGGAACAATGTCAATATCACTATCAGCTTTCTTTGTCATGAACTTTTGCTGGGAAGGTGAAAAACAGGTAATATTGAATAAATATCTAGGTGATTCACTGCAAGACAGGAGACAAGACACCCATTTGTCTTATGCAGTTACTCTGAATGCTCTAATCTGTTAACATGTTCCAGAATGAAACCCAACATGTTCTACTTCTGCCAAGCCAATGCAGCTAGTTGAACCAAGCATTAGATTGTTGGGCAATTTTGAAAATTACTTACATTATTAGCACTCATACTTTTTTTTGTCCTCCTTGTTTCATATGAAGTCCAAATATCAACAGGTAATTGTTAAGTAGAGGATAAATGTGGTATGGCTGGGGTTCTCTATTAAATTAGATCTGTAACTACAGACTTATATGGGAGAGACTATGATTGTGTATTCTAACAAATTCAATTCAATTTTTATTTATATAGTGCCAAATCACAACAGTCTCCTCAAGGCAATTTATTTTGTAATGTAAAGACCCTACAATAATACAGAGAAAACCCAACAGTCAAAACAACCCCCTATGAGCAAGCACTTGGCAACAAGGAAAAACTCCCTTTTAACAGGAAGAAACCTCCAGCAGAACCAGGCTCAGGGAGGGGCAGTCATCTGCCGTGACTGGTTGGGGCTGAGGGGAGAGAGACAGGACAAAAGACAGAAGGTACACTTTTGAAGTAATTTTAAAGGTGTTTATGGGGCTTGGTACTCAGTGCTCAGCCTGAGTTCAGGCTTTGAATAATACTTTGCTGAAAAAGCCTACCAGGAAGGTGCTCATGCTAACAAAGTTTCATCCACCCACCTTCCCATCCATCCATCCTCTTACATTTATTATGTTCAGGGTTGCGGGGGTGGCTGGAGCCTAACCTAGCTGTTATAGGGCAAGAGGCAGGGTACACCTGTTGTGATGTCTTTTATGTAAAGACATTGTTAAGTTGAGAAACTTCATAGTTAATTAATAAATAGGTTTAATTTATTGTAAATCAGTTTTTAAAAAAAGTGTTTCAAGAAGTCATCAGAGTGAGATATCTGTATGTTAAACTTTCCTTTTGGTGACTGTCGGAGTAGGAGTGGTGCTCGCACCACAATAGTATATCTTTGACGTATTTTTCTCCGACATGAAAAAGCAAGCTAGCCTTCTCCACTACTTTCGTGTTAAATGTGCTCTTCACACTTGTTCCTTGGGAAACATTTGTCTTTGTAAGTATTTGTGAATGTTCAAGCACATTATTTGAGTTTATGTGTCAAAATGGTTATATAAAATGGCATTTGGCCATCACAACCATTTGACATCGCTTCACAGTCATCTAAAGCAACCACCAGGCATTCTCGACGATCATCATCAACAACCTCGTCAGCTACAAAAGCTTACGCCAAAGCAAAGGCGGCACAAGCTCAACTAGCCTTTGCTGAAAAAGAGGCCAACATGATGAAGCAGAGGGCAGAATTGGATGCAAACCTTCATCTTCTACAGTGTCAAAAGGCAGTAGCAGCAGCTGAAGCAGAAGTTGCAGCTTATGAGGAAGCAGAGATTCAAAGCGGGGAGCTCAGTAGAAAATCTTATGTTGAAACTGAGCTTGTCAGTGCAGCCCAGCGCACCAGGGAATATGTTCATCAACACTGTGAGTATTCCTTCCCTGACAATCCTTCTCAACACACTGCAATGGAGCCTCCAGAAACAAAGGATGACAAATTAGTCATACAAGACAATAAACTAAATATTAACCCAACAACAACTACAACCCAGCATGACCTGGTACAAGTGAGTAGAGACATGAAACAGGAGCCATCAATGAATGTTCATCCTATTAATACTCACCTGTACAATCCTCCAGAACACACAGTTACTCTTCCAAATGGCTGCAAACCTGAGCCCAGCGGTGCAGAAGACTTTGCAAAATATCTTGTCCGCAAAGAACTAGTAAGCACAGGTCTCCTGCAATTTGATGATAAACCTGAAAATTATTGGGCATGGAAAGCCTCATTTAGTAGTGTAACCAAAGACTTAAATCTGTCTGCTAGAGAGGAATTGGACTTGTTAACGAAGTGGCTGGGTCCCAAGTCATCAGAACAAGCTAAAAGGATGCGCGCTGTGCACATCCTCAATCCTTCTGCAGGTGCCAAGATGGTTTGGGAACGTCTTGAAGAGTGCTATGGCTCACCTGAGGCAATTGAAGATGCACTCTTAAAAAAGGTAGAGGAATTTCCAAGGTTGACTAATAAAGATAATGTTAAACTACGAGAGCTTGGTGACATTTTAATGGAGTTGGAGTGTGCAAAAGAAGATGGCACTCTGCCAGGGCTCACTTACCTGGACACAGCTCGAGGAGTTAGACAAATAGTCGAAAAACTTCCCTTTAACCTACAGGAAAGATGGACAACTGTAGGAACACATTACAAAGAATCTCACAATGTACCGTTTCCTCCTTTCTCAGTTTTCGCACAGTTTGTAAGGCAACAGGCTAAAATGAAAAACGACCCAAGCTTTGCTCTATCCAGTTGCAGCAGTCATGTCTCACCACGTACAGAAAAGCTCACACCATTCAGTCGTAAAACTATGGTGTCAGCACACAAAACAGACATTGTGACAGAGGTGGTCTCAGGCAGTCCTGCAAAGAAACTAGAGGAACCAGATCGTCAGTGCCCAATCCACAAGAAACCACACCCACTCAAAAAATGTAAACTTTTCAGAGAGAAACCAATAGAGGAACGCCAAGCGTATCTCAAAGAGCACCGTATTTGCTATAAGTGCTGCGGGTCTACTCAGCATATTGCCAAAGACTGTAAGGCAGTAGTCAAGTGTATTGAGTGCAGCAGTGCTAAACACATATCAGCACTACATCCAGGTCCTGCTCCCACCTCAAAGAGTATCGCACCAGAAAACAATGACAGTGTGGAACAAAGTGAAGATTCCCCTTCTGTTATCTCCAAGTGCACAGAGGTGTGTGGTCACAGTGATGCTCCACGCTCCTGTTCCAAGATCTGTTTAGTGAAGGCCTATCCTGCAGGGAAGAAAGATAAAGCAATTAAAATGTACGCAGTGATCGACGAACAGAGCAACCGATCACTTGCCAAGTCTGAATTCTTCAATCTGTTTGAAATCAAAGACAGACCTGCTCCGTACACCTTAAAGACCTGCTCAGGAAAAGCACAGACAGCGGGAAGGAGAGCTGTCAACTTTTGTATAGAGTCCATGGATGGCAAACTGAACATCCAGCTACCTTCCTTGATTGAATGTGACTCTGTGCCAGACGACAGAACAGAGATACCCTCTCCCGAGATTGCTCACCGTCATCCGCATCTCCTCCCAGTGGCAGACAAAATCCAACCTGTAGACCATCACGCTCCTATCCTTTTACTCCTGGGAAGGGACATCCTCAGGGTGCATAAGGTACGTGAGCAAATTAATGGGCCAAACAATGCACCTTATGCCCAAAGGTTGGACCTAGGTTGGGTCATTGTAGGAGAGGTGTGTTTAGGTAGAGCTCACAGTCCATCAGAAGTCAATGTCTACAAGACAAACATCTTGGACAATGGCCGTGCATCTTACTTACAGCCATGTCTGAACACTATTCACATTAAAGAGGACTATGGGGTCACAGCACGTCACACAACAGCAGTCACAAATTGTGTGGATACCATAGGCCACGCCTGGGTCACAGACAACATAGGGCACTCTGTTTTCCATAGATCCAAGTGTGATGATAAAATGGGACTTTCTATAGAGGACAAAACATTCCTGGCTCTCATGAACAATGAAGTTCATAAAAACAATGAGAACAGCTGGGTTGCACCACTACCTTTTCGTTCCCCAAGAAAAGGACTTCCGAATAACAGAGAGCAAGCCCTGAAACGACTCTGCTCACTCAGGAAGAATCTGGAAAAGAAACCAGAAATGAAAGATCATTACATCCAGTTTATGCAGAAAATGCTGGATAACGATCAAGCTGAGCTCGCTCCACCTCTACCAGAAGGTAAAGAACATTGGTATTTACCGACCTTTGGTGTATATCATCCACAGAAGCCAGACCAAATACGGGTCGTGTTTGATTCTAGTGCAGAGTGTGATGGAATTTCCCTCAACCAAGTGCTTCTTAGTGGACCCGACCTCAACAACTCGTTGCTAGGAGTACTGTTAAGGTTTCGAAAAGAGCCCATAGCCGTAACAGCTGACATACAGCAAATGTTTTATTGCTTCCTTGTATGTGAAGACCACAGGGACTATCTTCGCTATCTCTGGTATGAGAGCAATGACATCACAAAAAATGTGGTCGAGTATAGAATGAAAGTTCATGTTTTTGGGAACAGCCCGTCACCTGCTGTAGCCATTTACTGCATGAGACGAGCTGCTCAAGAGGGCGAACAAGAACATGGCTCGGATGTAACACAGTTTGTAGAGCGACAGTTTTATGTTGATGATGGGCTCACATCAGTCGCCACGCCAGAGGAGGCCATTGACCTGCTTGTGAGAACCAAGAATATGTTGGCAGAGTCCAATCTGCGTCTCCACAAGGTGGCATCAAACTGCAGTCAGGTGATGGAAGCTTTCCCTGTTGAGGACCGCGCAAAGGATTTCAAAGACTTGGACCTCGGAGTAGATCCCCTCCCAGTTCAGAGGAGCCTAGGTTTGTGTTGGAGCCTGCAAAATGACAGCTTCACCTTCTCTGTATCTGATGAAGTCAAACCGTTCACACGAAGGGGAGTATTGTCCACAGTCAACAGCCTTTATGACCCTTTGGGCTTCGTCGCTCCCGTAATAATGCAGGGTAAAGCGCTGCTCAGAGAGTTGTCGTCTGATGAGAGAGACTGGGATGCGCCCCTACCCGCAGAAAAGGAAGGGGTGTGGCTCTCATGGAGAAGCTCTTTGAAAGTTCTAGAACACCTCCAGGTACAAAGGTGCTACAGCCCAGGTTCACTGAGTTCAATGAAAAAGAAAGAGCTGTGTATTTTTTCTGATGCCTCTACTGTAGCAATAGGAGCTGTAGCTTACCTGTGCACTGTTGACAGTGAAGGACAGTACAACGTGGGTTTTGTTATGGGGAAGTCAAAACTTGCACCCCGCCCCGCACACACAGTACCACGCCTTGAGCTTTGTGCTGCCGTGCTCGCTGTTGACATGTTCGAGTTGATCAGAGACGAGCTGGACATAAAAGTGGACAATGTGAAATTCTTCACGGACAGCAGGATTGTGCTAGGGTATATACACAACTCCTCAAGAAGGTTCTACATGTATGTTGCCAACAGGGTCACGCGCATTAGAGCATCCACGCACCCTAGCCAATGGCATTATGTTCCAACTGCTCTAAATCCAGCTGACAAAGCCACGAGGTCTATTCCAGCAGCGGAGCTGCAACACAGCAACTGGTTCTCAGGCCCAGCCTTTCTGTATTTGGACAAATCTGCAGAGTTACATGAGACCAAATCTTTCCCACTCATTGAACCCAAAACTGATAAAGAGATACGTCCAGAAGTCAAGGCATTGATAACTGTAACATCGGAGTCATGCCTAGGCTCTCAACGCTTTGAGAGATATTCAAGCTGGACCACACTCTGTCGAAGCATAGCCAGGCTTATTCATGTTGTTTCATTCTTCAAACAGAAGACGAGTGAGCAAAAAGGATGGAGAATTCTCAGTGAAATGCCAAATATTGATGAACTCAAACAAGCAGAAGCTGTTGTCATCAAAGCTGTCCAACATGATGCTTTCAAAAAGACAGTGAAAAACACCAAAGAAGGAAAACAGACAAACACAAAACATGACAGTCTTAAAAAGCTAAATCCAGTGGTGGACAAAGATGGCGTCTTACGTGTCGGTGGCCGTCTCTCCTCTGCTGAACTTGAGGAAAACGAAAAGCATCCTGTGATTATTCCATCTGCCAGTCACATCGCTACGCTAATCGTAAGACACTTCCACAAACAAGTGGCTCATCAGGGACGACACATTACCGAAGGAGCTGTCCGTGGTGCTGGCTACTGGATAATTGGAGACTGTCCTGCGATACTCACCCCAGCGATGCTACTTACACAGAAGATGGATGCAGTTTCTGCTCCTTCTGGGAACTTTTCTTCAGGACAATTGTATGGAAAGCAGTGGAAACAGGTGCAACACCTTGCCGACAGCTTTTGGAAAAGGTGGAAAGGAGAATATTTGTCCATCTTACAGAGTCGTGCAAAGTGGACTGAAAACAGGCCAAATGTAAAAGACGGAGATGTAGTCCTGGTAAAGGATGCCCAAGTTAACAGGAACGAATGGCCTATGGGAGTAGTTACGAAAGCCTTTCACAGCAAGGACAAGAAGGTCCGCAAAGTAGAAGTACGGATTGTGAAAGAAGGGACTCCCAAAGTTTACCTAAGACCAATCTCAGAGATTGTGGTTCTACTTTCAGAAACTTCATGAATATGCTTGTAACAAAAGCAAAAAAAGAGTGTGTTTAAATATGTTGTATTGATGTTTGTTGTGATATAATGTGATTATATCAAGCGGGGAGTGTGATGTCTTTTATGTAAAGACATTGATTAAGTTGAGAAATCAGTTCATAGTTAATTAATAAATAGGTTTAATTCATTGTAAATCAGTTAAAAAAAGTGTTTCAAGAAGTCATCAGAGTGAGATATCTGTATGTTAAACTTTCCTTTTGGTGACTGTCGGAGTAGGAGTGGTGCTCGCACCACAATAGTATATCTTTGTCGTATTTTTCTCCGACATGAAAAAGCAAGCCAGCCTTCTCCACTACTTTCGTGTTAAATGTGCTCTTCACACTTGTTCCTTGGGAAACATTTGTCTTTGTAAGTATTTGTGAATGTTCAAGCACATTATTTGAGTTTATGTGTCAAAATGGTTATATAAAATGGCATTTGGGTGTGTATTTTTGGCTAGCTACTCGTGAGTGTGTAGCGCAGTGCATATTGTAAGGCAGTCCACAGTCGAGGAGTTTGTTCCCTCCTCTTTCCCTTACATAGTGCGTCACGTGTAGTGCATGCAGGACACTGACTGGTTAAGAATGTTCTACGGTCGTGAATATAGACAACCGATACTTTTTCCTGTGTTATTAAGGATACAGACGGCGCTCACGGCTCATCGCATGGACAGTGCAAACTTGCTGTTCTGTGCCCGAGCCACGCTGCCTTCCCTGATGTAAACAGCTGACTGTTCTGTACTGACCTGCTGACGTTGCAGTAAAGTTTGTAAACTGAGGATTCCTTGTCGTGCGAAGTTTTTCCACCCACGTCATCCACGCGAGTGTTCGAACTCACTCCCAGCTGAGCACAAGCACAAGCACGACAACTGGTGTCAGAAGTGGGATGTCCAAAAAACTCTGCCAATCGTGAGTACATCAATCCGATGGGGAGAAGCTAACTAGCTGGCTGGCGAGATTCGAGAGCTAATGCTACAGTAGCCCTGCCGTCATTGTGTGAGCTACTTCCTGTCGGCCATTACGAATGTCCTTCACAATAAAAGCCCCAGGAAGCTTAACAACAAGCAAGTAAAGAAACAAGATAAAAAGGAGAAAATACATGATACAAAGGACAATATTGAAAAACAAATAAACCAAAAAACAATCTTGTGGACAAGAGGATAATAAAATGACTGAAGAGCTGCAAGAAGCTTCAGCAGGATCTCCTGAGTCTGACAGAGCCCCAAAATGGTTACAAGCTTTGCTGGATAATCAAAATCAGCAGACTAAGCAGCTGCAAATGATGCTTACCCCTGTCCTGACACACATAACAGGGGGAAACCCAGTTACACAGCAAGTCACACCACCTCTTGCTGTTCCTAGTGGCAATGGGGATGAAGTTGCACCACATCACACATGGGATAGGCATATGCCAGAGCCTAGTGCTGCATCTTCGGCTTCTTGGGGGATGCCTGTAAGACCAAGAGATCGTGTTGGGGGCCCCTTTGCGGCCGAGCTGGATGTAATCAGCCAGCGGGCTCGCAACTCTGGCCCAACCAGGAGGGGTGTCAATCCTGAACCTGATAGTAGACAAAGAAACAGTAGAGACCCTGAACATGAAGCCCAGCGCCCGTCTCCCTATTATGAGGGGCAGAGGGTGAATAGCTCTGGCCACAGCAGTCAGTACACTCTGCAGGAAGTGCATCGGCCTAAACTTGCCACGTTTGATGGAAATGATGACTGGGACTCGTTTTTGTTGCCATTTGAGCGCCTGGCCAGGAAGTATGGGTGGAGTACTGCAGAGAGAATAGACAGACTGCATGACTGCTTGAGGGGAGCTGCAATACGTTATGTCTGCTCGCTGCCAGAACGCACCAGAGAGGATTATGTCCTCTTAGTGGAACAGCTCACTCAGCGTTTTGGAAAGAGGGATCCCCCTACCACAGTGAGGAGGAAGTTGGGAGAGCTTCGCCAAAGTAGGGAGACATCAGCTGAGTTTGCGGAGGAGGTGCGACGCCTCGTCACCCTAGCATACCCAGGGGTGGATCTCGAGTTGCAGGATCAACTGGCAACTGATGCCTTCCTTAAGGGCCTAAGAAATCAGAAAGTGGCCTATGAAGTTATGAACCGGGACCCGTGCTCCCTGGCAGAGGCCCAAAAGTGTGTAGAAGCCCATGAGCATAACTTCAAAGCTACTATAGGACGCGAAACAGAGATAAAGAGCAGGACGAGGCGTATTTCTTGGGCTGAGGATGGGGGCATCTGTGAGGATTTCCCTGCTACTTCTCGTAGAGTGCAGACCCCTCAGTATGTAACCAATGATCAGTTTGCTGTGCTGGCGGACCAAGTCAAGGCCCTTGTTCACTCAGTGGGGGACCTAAAATTGCAGTTTGACCAGTTTCAGTCTACATATGGAGAGCGCCAGCAAGCTAGAGCAAAAATACAAGATCCCCAGCCATCAGAGAGAAAACCAAACCAGCCGTCACATGCAGTACAGCAGAACACGCACCCAGTCACCAAGTCCAAACCGTGAAGCAGTTGGCCCATGTTTTAAATGTGGGGAACAAGGACATTTCCGAAGGGACTGCCCGAGGTCACCAAGCCCAACAGTTGCCCTTAGGCATGGTGACAAAGACCCAACTTCAGATCACCAGCTACGAGGGCTGCAAATTAGCAGCACCAGCACCAAAGGTGAGAGTCTGCAGATTCCTGTGACTGTAAATGGCATTCCAACACAGGCTGTGGTGGACACTGGAGCCCAAGCAACCGTAATCTCAGAGGAGCTGTATCAGAGTCTTTCCGGGGATGATCCAACAAGCCTACATAATACTTACCTTCTGAATGCAGGAGTAGGGGATGGCATGGAGGCAAGAAGTGGACTGGACATCACCTTTGGGATTGCATCTAAGACCATCAAGTGGAATGTGCATGTAGCACCTATACGCGACTCTGTCCTGCTGGGCTTGGACCTGATGAAGGCGCATGATGTTGTTATCCACACCCGTGGCAAGGTTTTCATTGGTAACGAACTGGTACCTTCCAAAATAGTAAGAGAGGGTGGGTCAGACTATTGCGTTGCCAGAGTGACCTTGGGGGAGACCACCACCATACCACCTGCCTCTGAATGCGTGGTGTGGGGTGAAGTGGATGACCCAAGGCCAGGTGTTCCAGCTGTGTTAGAGCCTTTGAACATTACAGAAGCTGTAGCCTCTGGAAGCGTAGCTACCACTATGGAGAAGCGAGTGCCAATCAGGTTATGCAACTTCTCAACTAGCAAAGCATCCCTGTCGAAAGGAACCTGTCTTGGCATCTTAGTTGAGGCTTATCCTGAGGAGCCCCCCTGTTCACCGGAGCAAAGCCTGTCACCGAGCATGGAGAGGGAGGCGGAAGGTGCGCTGGTGGTTGGAAGAGTAGCAACAATCTCCGACATACCAAAACATCTCCACGACCTGGCTGGTGCTACTTCTGAGGTGCTAAATGAGGAGCAACAACAACGTCTCCTCCAGTTACTGTTAACTTACCAATCCCTTTTTGCCAAGGATGATTCCGACCTGGGCTACCTTTCTGCTGTCACCCACAAAATAAACACAGGATCGGCCAGGCCCGTGCGCCAGCCAATGAGAAGGACCCCTCTTGGATTCCAGGGTGAAGAGGAAGAGCATCTCAGAGCCATGCTTAAAACAGGTGTTATTACACCCTCCTCATCAGAGTGGGCCTCTCCAGTCGTCCTAGTACGCAAAAAGGATGGAAGTGTACGATGGTGTGTGGATTACCGTTGTCTAAATAGTCTGACGGTCAAGGATGCATATCCTTTGCCCAAGATTGAGGAATGCCTTGATGTTCTTGGGGCAGCAACAATGTTTTCAACACTCGACCTTCAGTCTGGCTACTGGCAGATAGCAGTGGATGATGGAGACCGTGAGAAGACGGCATTCATCACCAAATGGGGGCTATATGAGTACACCCGTATGCCGTTCGGGCTCTGCAATGCTCCAGGCACATTCCAGAGGGCGATGGAGCTTGTTCTGAGGGGACTTCAGTGGGAAACCTTGCTGATCTACCTGGATGATGTGATTGTCCTTGGTAGAGGGGTGGAGGAGAGCCTGGACCGGCTTGCACAGGTCTTCAAGCGGCTCCACAGCTATGGGCTGAAACTGAAGCCCTCCAAGTGCCACTTGCTCCAGGAGGAAGTCCTCTTCCTAGGCCACGTTGTGAGTGGTGCTGGAATCTGCCCGAACCCAGCTCTGGTCAAGGATGTGCAGACCTGGGAACCCCCTGACAACCTGCGAGAGCTGCAAGCTTTTCTTGGGCTATGTAACTACTATCGCAAGTTTGTTCCAGGTTTTGCAGAACTGGCAAGTCCACTCCACAACCTTCTAAAGAAGGGTGCTACATTCCTGTGGACAGATGAGCACCAGTATGCTTTCACACAACTAAAAGAAAAACTAACGGCAGCACCAGTACTGGGATACCCCATCGTTGGAGGCAAGTACATTCTTGACACTGACGCGTCAAGCCACAGTATTGGAGCGGTTCTGTCACAGCTACAGTGGGGAGAAGAGCGAGTTTTGGCATACGCCAGTAGTCAACTTACACCAGCTCAGCAGAGATACTGTGTCACCAGACGTAGAGTTACTGGCTGTTGTTCGGTACACCCGCCAATTCCGCCACTACCTACTGGGCAGAAGGTTCCTGTTACGGACGGATCATGGCAGCCTTGCCTGGCTTTTTCGGTTCAAATACCCTGAGGGCCAGTTAGCTCGCTGGCTGGAAGAGTTGAGCCAATATGACTTCCACATCGAGCACAGGGAAGGCCGCAAACACTCCAACGCTGATGCTTTGTCGAGACAAACAGAAGGAGGTCTGTGTCAGTGTGACTGTTATCAAGCTGGAAAGAACTTGTCGAACCTTCCGTGCCAAGGATGCAAATACTGCCAAAGGCTCCATGTGCAGTGGGCAAGGTTTGAGGATGATGTTGATGATGTGGTGCCGCTCGCAGTGAGATATATCCAGTCCGGCAATGAGACCTACGGTGATAACATTCAACCGACGGAAACGAGCCAGCTGATTGCACCCATGCCAGCGACTCCAGTGGTTAATTGGCTCCAGTCACTCAGCTCTGATGAGCTGGCTAGGCTCCAGAAAGCTGACCCGGTCCTCTCTGCCCTCCATATGTGGAAAGAGTCTGGAACACTTCCCACAAAAGATCAGGTGATGCTTGAAAGCCCTGCAGTGCGGAAGTTCTGGCTCTGCTGGCCTCAGGTTGTGCTGCGGGAGGGAGTCCTCTATTATTCCTGGGAGAGGGTAGGAGTGCAACATCCCACCTTGCTGCTGCTCGTTCCTGCTTCCATGCAAGAAGAGGTCCTGCAGGCTTGTCACAACCCTCCCTATTCTGGTCATCTTGGGGAGGTGAAAACCCTTGAGCGCCTACGCCAGAGCTATCACTGGTATGGAATGAGTGAGGATGTTCGCCTGTTCGTAAGGAGATGCCAACATTGCAGTGCTTGCAAGGCCCCAGGGCCGGTGAAACGAGCCAAGCTACAAAGCTACCAAGCTGGAGCACCTCTTGACCGTCTCCATCTAGACATCCTTGGTCCCTTTCCAGTATCCAGCTCTGGGAACAAGTACATTCTGATCATAATTGACCAGTTCACCCGATGGGTCGAAGCCTTCCCTGTTCCTGACCAAGGTGCGGAGACCACAGCAAGGAAGCTTGTGTATGAGTTTGTTGCTCGATTTGGAGCCCCCCTTGAGTTGCACACTGATCAGGGTCGCAATTTCGAGAGTTCCCTGTTCCAAAGTGTGTGTAGGCTTCTGCAGATCACAAAGACCAGGACCACCCCCTATCATCCAGCATCTAACGGACAGGTGGAACGGTTCAACAGAACCTTACTCCAGATGATAAGGTGTTACGTGGACCAAAACCAAAAGAACTGGGATGAGCACCTGCCATTGCTCACCTCAGCCTATCGCAGTTCCCGGCATGCAATCACAGGGTTCACACCTAACCGTCTCATGCTTGGCCAAGAGGTTCATCAACCACAGGATGTTCAGTCGGGAGCTGCAGGAACTCAAATCTTCTCGAATGGAGGTGACCGATTTCCTCTACAACCTGGAAGGGGGGACTCAAGGAGGCACAGAACACAGCCAGGGAGCACCTTCCGCACTGCACAAGAACAACAAAAGAAGGTGTACGATGTTCGAGCACAGAGAGCATACCTACAGTGTTGGTGATTTGGTGTATGTGAAGGACGACACCAAAAAGAAGGGACTAAGCCCAGAAGCTCCAGGCACCTTGGAAGGGCCCCTCGGTCTGTCTGCATACTTCCCTGTGACAGCTCAGATACACTCCAGCCCCCCTTGCAACTTCAAACAGGAAAAGCAAAGGAGAATGGATTTCGCACTATGTAATGTAGTTACTAAAGAGCTAGTGTGGAATAAGTCAGGAATTCAATAGATGGTTAGTTGCTGGGACTAAATTAATATGTAATATTTAATCCTATTAAGTATACTATATACAAATGCAGAAAAGTAACTATTGAGTTTGCATTAAGTTATTGAAGTACATATAAAGTTTCAGTTATTACTTTTTTTTTTTACCTCATTGCTTGATTAAAATACAGCTGAATTACCTAGTGCTGATCCTGCACTTGTGATGTATTATAAATTTTTTTTATCTACCTTTTATTACTACTACATAGTGTTTTCCTTTTCATATGCTATGAAAGAAGTTACTTTATTCCTATTCAATTTATATGGCAGAAACTTAGTGAATGACACTAGATGACTAAAAAATTGATTATATGGATGTGTACTGACCCTGTGCTGTCTACCATCTTAATGTTTGTTATTATTAAGATGTTGTGTCTGTGTATATATGTTATTCACTTTTGTTATTGTTGTTAATTTGCTCTTTGTACAGTTCCATCCATCCATTCACTTCCACTTTTCCTGGTCACGGGGGTGCTGGAGCCTATCCCAGCTGACATAGGGCAAGAGGCAGGGTACACCCAGAACAGGTCGCCAGCCTGTCACAGGGTAAACACAACCTCACTCACTTACATTCACACCTATGGGCAATTTAGAATGGCCAATTAACCCAACCCCAGGACGTGCATCTCTTTGGACTGTGGGAAGAACCCGAAGGAAACCCACGCAGACACAGGGAGACCATGCAAACTCCACACAGCGACAGAGAGGCCTGGGCCAAGGTGGAATCAAACCCATTACTTCTAGGTCTTAGTCTAACTGTGAGGCAGCAGTGCTAACCACTGCACCACCGTGCAGCCCTCTTTGTACAGTTACGTGTTTTTATTCTTCCTGCACAAAAGTCCCACTCACAAGTTGACCTTAATTAGCCTATAGCTCTTTTAGTGTTTTATTTTGAAATAATTTTATTTCTATTGATATAGAGTTATTTACATGTATTTGCTGTTGTTTGATTTTTTTGTTAATTTGCTTTTGAGGTAAATATTTTGAGTCTGCCCGGGCAAAGGTCCCACCCACACACCCACTAGTTGACCTTTTATACCTATATTGTTAGTTTTCTATTATATTTCAACATATTTTGTTTTCTCTTTATACATAAATATGTACATATTTACACTGATTGCTTGTGTTCTTTTTTTTTAATGTTAATTTGCTTTTTATATTTATTTTTTATCTGCCCGGACAGAAATCCCACCCGACACACCCAGAAGTTGACTCAAGCTATCTATGGCCCTTTATCTAAATTTTAGATCATCAAGAAATGAGTGATAGTACAGGAGTACACTGAGATCGAAAGGTAGAGAGATAGAAAGTCAGTGAGTGAGTGAGTGATCCAGCCAAGAGTTGTTGTGTCTGTGTATATATGTATATGTGTTATTCACGTTTGTTTTTTTTTATTCATTCTTTGTACAGTTATATATTTTTATTTTTCCTGCACAATGGTCCCACTCACATGTTGAGCTTAATAACCTATAGTTTTTTATTTTTTATTTTGAAATAATTTCATTTTTATTGATAAAGACTTATTTAATGTATTTGATTTTGTTTGATTTTTTGGTTAATTTGCTTTTGAGGTAAATATTTTGAGTCTGCCCGGGTAAAGGTCCCACTCACACACCCACTAGTTGACCTTTTATATCTATATTGTTAGTTTTTTATTATATTTGAACATATTTTGTTTTGTCTTTATACATAAATATGTATATATTTACAGTGTTAGAGCCATAAATCAGGAATGTTTAGATTTTATGTTTGGTGCAATGTTTTTTGTCTTTACGTGCTGAAAGTGACCAGGAATAAAGTTAATATCAGGTCACGTTAGCTTTATTGTGAAATTCAGTATTTTTATTTTGAAAAAGCGAACTTCCGGTAGGGCAGCATGTTATGCTAGAGAAAGACAGAGACATAGAAGGATCGCGGAAGCACGGAGCAACACAGTTTTTGACCGTGTATACCGTGTTTTGTTAAAAGGAAGAAAAGAAATTGTAACAAGTGATATTGGATCAAAACCTTTTGTATTTGCCTTTTTCTTTTTCTTGATAAAGATTTTTCAGTTAAATTCACGGTTTTGCACGCGCCCTTTACTTTTCCAAGAGTGCTTAAGGAATGACACAGATACTGGATCTGTTGCCATAAACATTAGTCAAAAACTTCTCCAAAGGGAAAGAAAGGACATTCAGCTGAAAGAAGGAAACAGACAATAGGAGAGGTTCAGAGCCATTCTCAAGACTGTCAGGGTGCTGTAAGTAGATGTCCTGCCAACATCCTTATCCCGAAGCTAGCTATCCTAATGGAGGAAGCTCCCATCCAGATTGCATAAAAGTGGTCGACAAGTTCAGAAGCTATTAAGCAAAGTCACAGAAGAAGATTTTTACGGAGTACAGAAGCTTCTTGTAAATATTTGAAAGTTCGTTTGGAATAATTGTGGGGCATTGTTAAGTTTAAGCATGGAAGATGAGCGATTGTCTGATGCAGCAGCAGATGCACCACAGGTGGGTGACCACAAGAGGGAGTACACACAAAAGGCCCTTGAAGAGAAACTTTACAGGCTTATTGGCCAAAGAAGAGCAAAGATGGCTCAGATTACAGCTAAGATGAAGGAAATAGACAGCATGAAAAATGATGATGAGGATGTTGATAAAATGGAATCAGAATGAAGATGAGGTTACTCCTCATGACAGTGTTTCTGTGGTAGCCGGTCTTGGTCGCCGAGGAAATAAGAGCAAGTCCGGTTCCAGCACTGGGAGTTCATCGGTTGTGTCAAGCACTAGTTCAGTGGCACGCATGAAAGAGGAGGCAAAAATAGCAGCTCTTCTGGCACAAGCAGAATCGCTCAAAAAGAAGAAAGCGATACAGCTGCAGGAAGCAAAATTAAGAGCTGAGTTAGAGGAGCTAGAGATAGAAGCCGCAGTAGCAGCCTCTACCGCCAAACTCAAGGTATTTCAGAGCTATGAGAATTCTCATGATACCATGAATGAACATGTGAATCCCAGGCTGGCGACCGCAGATACACCCTGTAATGCTGAAACCTTGTCAAGTGTCACAGGAGCCCAACCTTTACATACAGTCTACAATCCAAGGACTGCTGATGAAGAGAAGGAAGATCCTCAGATTCCTGACGTGTCTGCTAGTAACGTAAAGCATTCACCCCATGCATATTGGTGTCACCAGGATCACACAGATGGAGCCTCACTAGCAAATCCTCAAGGGACATCATCAACAGGTGACAGGATTTACGAAGTGATGCATCAGCAAAACCTGATCACTGAGATGTTGGTTAAACAGCAAAGCCTGTCTCTGCTGCCCAAGAGAGACATTCCTGTGTTCTCAGGTGATCCCCTCACATATCGATCTTTTCTCAGAGCCTTTGACAATGCTATCGACAGCAAGACACAAAATGTGAAAGACAAATTCTTCTTTCTAGAGTAGTATACACGTGGAGAGCCACAAGATCTGGTGAGAAGTTGTGAACACATGCCCGCAGAGAACGGCTACAAGGAGGCCAGGCAATTGCTTCGTAAGCAATATGGTGATAATTTGAAAATAGCCATGGCTTACATTGAAAAGGCTTTAAAATGGCCACAATAAGGACAGATGATGTCAAGGGCTTAAACGCTTATGCTCTTTTCCTGATTGGCTGCAGTAAACACGATGCAAGATGTTGACTATATGGAGGAGCGTAGCTGTGACGACAAGTCAGAGATGTCACAAGATGATCTGCAGTTCATGAAAGATGTGGAACAGTCCTGTCGGTTTATTGATGGACATTACTGTATAGGTCTCCCATTTAAGAGCAAGAGTCTGAAGATGCCCAATAATCGCAGTCTAGCGGAGCAGAGCGCTGTCAATCTCAAGAAGAAACTCATAAAGAACCCTGAGTTTCATGCGGACTACAAAGCCTTCATGCACGACATCATAGCAAGTGACTATGCTGAAAAGGTGCCTGCGGACAGTCAGTGCAGCAAGGGAGAAGTGTGGTACATCCCGCATCACGGGGTGTATCATCCAAAAAAGAAGAAAATTCGAGTTGTTTTTGATTGTGCTGCAACATATCAGGGAGTTTCACTGAACAACCAGTTACTCCAGGGCCCAGTCCTCACAAATACCTTGGTTGGAGTGTTGACAAGGTTCAGAGAAGAGAAGGTTGCACTCATGGCCGATATAGAGGCAATGTTTTACCAGGTCAGGGTACCCTCAAGAGAATCTGATTTCCTGCGTTTTCTATGGTGGCCAGATGGAGACTTAAATGGACAACTGGAAGAGTACAGAATGACTGTACACATTTTTGGAGCCACTTCGTCTCCAATCTGCGCTTGTTTCGCCTTGAGAAAGGCAGCACAGGATAAAGTGAATGAGACAACAGTGGAGGCAGCGAAAACAATCATGAGAAAGTTCTACATGGATGACTGTTTGACAGCTGTGGCTTCAGAGGAGCAGGCCATAGCACTTTCTCAGACTCTGAAGGTTTTGTGCTCGCAAGGTGGATTCAACCTGACAAAATGGGTCAGTAACAGCAGGAAAGTCCTGTCATGTATTCCTGAGAATGAAAGAGCTGCAGAGATGAAGGACCTAGACTTGAACAAAGACACTCTGCCTATGGAAAGAGCGCTAGGAGTACACTGGTGTACAGAGTCTGATTCTTTCCAATTTGAAGTGAATGTGCCAAGAAAACCTGCCACAAGGAGAGGAATACTCTCAGTTGTTAATTCCATCTACGATCCTCTGGGCTTGGTCGCCCCATGTATTCTTCCAGCCAAGCTAATTTTGAGAGAGCTGTGTCAAAAAAAGATTAAGCTGGGATGAGGATGTTGAAGAAAGGGATTTGCAAAGATGGATGCAGTGGGTTTCAGAACTCCAGGAACTGTCCAGCTTCCAAATAAAGAGGTGTATCAAACCAGATGATTTTTGTCCCACAGCCAAAGCAGAGATACATCATTTCTCGGACGCAAGTGATGTTGGTTATGGCACCGCTTCATACATTTTGCTGATTAATGAAGATGGACGGAGGAGCTGCGCATTGCTCATGGCTAAATCCAGAGTTGCCCCTCTGAAGAAAATAACAGTTCCCAGGATGGAGCTGACTGCTGCAGTCATAGCAGTGAAGGTCGATAAACTGTTAAAGCGGGAGTTGGAAACCCCCCTTGGGGAGTCTGTTTTTTGGACAGACAGCCTGACTGTACTTAGGTACATAGAGAACGACGCCTCCCGATTCAAGACCTTTGTGGCCAACCGGGTTGCATTCATCAGGGACGCTATTTCACCATCTCAGTGGAGATACGTGAACAGTTTGCTTAATCCAGCAGATATAGCTTCACATGGCACAAGAGTCACCACTCTCATCCAGAACCACAGCTGGATTTGTGGTCCACAGTTCCTTTTTGAAGAGGAATCTGAGTGGCCCAAAGGACCTGACATACCAAGCATCATGGATGGAGATAGACCCAATACATGGCCGACTTGTTTTGGTCAAGGTGGACACAGGAATACCTTCCATTGCTACAAGAGCGGCAGAGATGGCAGACTCAAAGGAGGAACTTTGTGCCTGGAGATCTTGTGCTCATCATCGACAGTTCTGCCCCAAGAAATGCTTGGGTGACTGGAAGAATCCAAAGGACTTTCCCAGACTCTAGAGGAGTTGTGCGACGAGTTCAAGTTCAAACCAAGTCTAGTCTGTTAGATAGACCTACTAATAAACTTTGTTTGTTACAGGAAGCAGAATGAGTCAAGAAGAGACTGCCGGTGGACTCAAGGGCAAAGACTATGATAGAGTTGATTTAAGTTGAATAATTTGTGTTAAGTGATAGATATATGGCTCCTTTTGAGTTATAATTGTTATGCATCCTGCCTATACAATTAGGGGCCGGAATGTTAGAGCCATAAATAAGGAATGTTTAGATTTTATGTTTGGTGCAATGTTTTTTGTCTTTACATGCTGAAAGTGACCAGGAGTAAAGTTTATATCAGGTCACGTTAGCTTTATTTTGAAATTCAGTGTTTTATTTTGAAAAGCGAACTTCCGGTAGGGCAGCATGTTACGCTAGAGAAACACAGAGACGATAGAAGGATCGCGGAAGCACGGAGCAACATAGTTTTTGACCGTGTATACCGTGTTTTGTTAAAAGGAAGAAAAGAAATTGTAACAAGTGATATTGGATCACAACTTTTTGTATTTGCCTTTTTCTTTTTCTTGATAAAGATTTTTCAGTTAAATTCACGGTTTTGCACGCGTCCTTTACTTTTCCAAGAGTGCTTAAGGAATGACACAGATACTGGATCTGTTGCCATAACAACAGTTTTTTTTGTTGTCTTTTTTATGTTACGACACACCTAGAAGTTGACTCGAAGCTATCTGATGGCCCTTTATTTAAATTTTAGATAATCAAGAAATGAGTGATTGTACAGTAGTACACTGAAATCGAAAGGTAGGGACATAGAAAGTGAGTGAGTGAGTGAGTGATCCAGGCACGAGTTGTTGTGTCTGTGTATATATGTATATGTGTTATTCACGTTTGTTTTGTTTTTTTAATTCGTTCTTTGTACAGTTATGTATTTTTATTTTTCCTGCACAAAAGTCCCTCTCACAAGTTCAACATAATTACCTATAGCAAACCTACAAGAGTGGATTCGTGGTAACTTGAAAAGTTGCAGTTGGGCACCATTAGCCCCTTACCTTCAACAGGTGGTCAGGTTGAATCTACAGGTGCATACTTGAAGAGTCAGGTCTTCATGTCACTGCAGTTTTCCTTCATATTCTTCCTTTTCTTGAGGGCCGTCCGCCCTTTAAGCCAATTTTCTTTTAATTGGCTCCTGCTGGTTTGAACAGCAAACAGGTGCTCATAGCCAGAGCTATGTGCCTAAGACACTCACAGCTCTGGCTGTGAAGATATCTACTCTCAGTAGTATCACACAAAGCAAAGTTTAGAACAATCTGTCTATAAAAATTGGTTTACAGCAGTGTGAAGCTTCAGCTTTTGGCTCACAGGGATTAGCTGTGGGTATGCTGTTCCATGTTTGACATGAAGATCAACCAGTGTAACATTAAATATAGTTAGACCCATACAGTTTTGAATAGTGTCACATTTTATGGTAGCTTTCCTTCTGTACACCACCGCAGTGGACTTTAATTCAAGATGTTATTGAAGTGCAAACTTTAATTCGCTGAGTTTAACTGAAGTATTGAATTAACTGCACAGCCATTTTGTGTATAGTGCCCATTTTTCAAGACTCAAAAGAAATGTAATGTACAACTGACTGACAAGCAGTTTTATGGCCATGTCAGGCCTGTTCCCTTATTATTCAATCACAAATTAAACAGATTAAATATCTGGGGTTGATTTCAAGTGTTCAACTTGCATCTGGTAGCTTTTCACTTAAAATCTCGACACCACATCCCAAAAGATGTTTATTCAAGCAAGGTACGTCATCATTAGGCTGAATAACTAAATAAACCTGTCAGAGAGGGACAGGAAAAACTTTAGAAGTGGACGAGTCAAGAGTCAACCTGGCTGGATGATCCAGATCTTCAAATGAAGGATGTTCATTGATCTCAGGAGCTACTTACTGCAGGTGCATCAGGGTCTCCTTCAGCCACATCTGTGGACAGGAACATTATTATTAGTGTGAATCCTTTCAAGCAGCACGTTTGAAAACAGACTTCTAGACAGAAAATTTTCCCTTGCCTACTTAAAGGCCTAGTAGATGATTTGATTTAAGTAATGTAACCGTGGAAACATACCAACTGTCCATATGCAAATTAGGATGTCACACAACATTTTTAATGGGGATCTTTGTTTTAATTTTAACCTCCTCTTTCAACTCTAGCTACTTCCACATACTTTCAGCAACAGACACCATTCAAACTTTAACGCCAGGACATCGAACTATTCAGGTTGTATTTATCTTTTCATATATTGATGGTTTTTCTTCAGTTCCAGTTTCATGCTTTTCCCCCCTTTCAGTGTTTAGAATGGGTGTGTCCTCGATGGACTCTTGGCAGTTAGAGTGAGAGGTCCAATTGTCAGAGTGGGAGAATTCAAATTATTCATCTGAAATTTTTCTCTTGCTACTGCCGCTGTGTCCACAGTTTTAACTCTACGGCCATCATTTTACCCTCAAAATGTAGTGCCGCTGCTCTTCTTTCTAACAATGTGTGTTTTAACTCTGACAGACATAAACATTTTGAATTGCGTGGATCTAAGTAGAGGGAGTACCTTCCCACTCCTCCATAGAGATCAATTGTAATTTTAGGGAGGAGATTTTCTCAACACCAGGACAGAGCCCCTCTTTTAAACTGCTCCCATGACCACATTTTTGACCTCAGGAATATAAAAAACACACTGATGTGTAGAACAGGTCCTTGTGACCATCACAGTTCAAAAGAAATAATTCTGACTGGCAGATCAAACTTTAAACTCACTAGTGGATTTGTCTTCAGCATGCAAGTGGTTCAAAGCTGGGCTGTTGGTCTCAGTTGATGAAGGTCAGGCAACTCACACAGGGACACACAGAGACTCACTAACACACTCAAACACAGACACAAAAAGAGATAGATGCTCTCTCTCTCTCTCTCTTTCACACACACACACACACGAGAAGAGATGCGCACAAATAGACAAACACATGCACAAAGAGACTAATGCACACACTGACCGGCTGACAGTCGACCTCCAAATGCATTCTCTAGTTATTGGTAACTTTCAATACAGAAGGTATGACCTTTGCCCTGTCATTCAGGTTTGCGTCACTCCAGCTCCAAGTTTAATCCCACTGGGCTTAAAAAAATAAAATTAAATAACACAGGCGTTTATCACATCATGAACAGCCATGTGCTGCAGTTAATCCTGGTTCCTCATCCGCTTCCCAGAATTGTACAGTCCAGCTGTGCAGTATCTTTTTGTGTGACTAAAGGCAGATTGCTAATAGACATACAAAGTGCAGAGGCAGCATTGGGCCTTTTCTTTCAAAATGTGCAGAAATACTTAAATATCATTTAAATGTCACACCACCAGAGTATTTTTTACCTGCTAGCCAAGATCTGGTCTCAAACAGCTGATCACTGAGGTCCATCAGCAAGCTTTGACTGGGCATGCTCAGAAAGACAGAGCAAACAGCAATAACACATACTGGTCAGTATGGTAATGTACTGCCCACACAAAGTCCAGCAAAGCGCAGCCCATGTGTGCAGCTATCAGAAAAAAGAATAATCCTATTGTAAGGAATATATCATATGTGTACACAAATGTAGAAAGAGCTGCAGCATCTAAACTAAAATGGTTACATCTGAGTAATATGGACAGTAAATGTCTCCAAATACTCGGCCAGAGAAGGACAAATGTAGGTTCGTGTTAACTTGAAAAAAATGCATTTGTGCACCATTAGCCCGTTACCTTCAACAGGTTGAGTCCACAGGTGCATACTTGAAGAGTCAGGTCCTCATGTCACTGCAGTTTTCCTTCATATTCCTCCTTTTCTTGAGGGCCATCCGCCCTTTAAGCCCATTTTCTTTTCATTGGCTGCTGGCAAACACAATCTTTGTTGGTTTGAACAGCAAACAGGTGCTCATAGCCAGAGCTATGTGCCTAAGACACTCACAGCTCTGGCTGTGAAGATATTAAAAACAGCCAACATCAAAGGACTAGAAGATGCTTTGATCTAAGTAATGTAGCAGTTGGTATGTTGCCACGTGGAAACGTGTCAACATTCCATATGCAAATTAGGATGTCACACGACATTTTTAATGGGGATCTTTTTTTTGTTTTAACCTCCTCTTTCAACTTCCACATACTTTCAGCAACAGACAGCATTCAAACTTTAATGCCAAGACATCAAACTATTCATGTTGTATTTATCCTTTCAATATATTGATGGTTTTTCTTCAGTTCCAGTTTAAGTTTCATGCTTTTCCCCCCTTTCAGTGTTTATAATGGGTGTGTCCTGGATGGAGAGGTCCAACTGTCAAAGTGGGGGAATCCAAATTATTCATCTGAAATTTTTCTCTTTCTACTGCCGCTGTGTCCACAGTTTTAACTCTACAGCCGTCAGTTTACCCTCAAAACGTAGTGCCGCTGCTCTTCTTTCTAACAATGTGTGTGTCAACCCTGACAGACATAAACTTTTTGAACTGTGTGGATCTAAGTAGAGGGAGTACCTTCCCACTCCTCCATAGAGATCAATTGTAATTTTAGGGAGGAGATTTTCTCAACACCAGGACAGAGCCCTTCTTTTTACTGCTCCCATGACCACATTTTTGACCTTAGGAATATAAAAAAACACACTGATGTGTAGAACAGGTCCTTGTGACCATCACAGTTCAAAAAGGTATTTTGATAGGAGCTACGGTCTTTGATTTAGAAGCAGTTGTTCAACGGGTGCACCAAGGAAAATTTAACAGGGATTTGGCCCAGAGTGACAACATTTCAACAGTTAATGCAGTCCAGCTGACAGCTATGGGCAGCTGCTTTCAGTTGGTCTCAGCTGATCACCAGGTCGTGTTTGTAAATGAGAACTAGTTCTCAAACATTTTTACCTGGTAAAATAAAGGTTTAAAAAGTTGATGAAGGTCAGGCAACTCACACAGGGACACACAAACACACACAAACACAGACACTAAAAGAGATAGATGCTCTCTCTCTCTCTCTCTCTCTCTCTCTCTCTCTCTCTCTCTCTTTCACACACACACACACACACAAGAAGAGATGCGCACAAATAGACAAACACACAAACACATGCACAAAGAGACTAATGCACACACAGATCGGCTGACAGTCAACCTCCAAATGCATTCTCTAGTTATTGGTAGCTTTCAATACAGAAGGTATGACCTTTGCCATGTCATTCAGGTTTGTGTCACTCCAGCTCAGTCAAAACCTGCTGGTGGACCTCAGTGATCACCAGCAGGTTTTGACTGGGCATGCTCAGAAAGACAGAGCAAACAGCAATAACACATACTGGTCAGTATGGTAATGTACTGCCCACACAAAGTCCAGCAAAGCGCAGCCCATGTGTGCAGCTATCAGAAAAAAGAATAATCCTATTGTAAGGAATATATCATATGTGTACACAAATGTAGAAAGAGCTGCAGCATCTAAACTAAAATGGTTACATCTGAGTAATATGGACAGTAAATGTCTCCAAATACTCGGCCAGAGAAGGACAAATGTAGGTTCGTGTTAACTTGAAAAAAATGCATTTGTGCACCATTAGTCCGTTACCTTCAACAGGTTGAGTCCACAGGTGCATACTTGAAGAGTCAGGTCTTCATGTCACTGCAGTTTTCCTTCATATTCCTCCTTTTCTTGAGGGCCATCCGCCCTTTAAGCCCATTTTCTTTTCATTGGCTGCTGGCAAACACAATCTTTGTTGGTTTGAACAGCAAACAGGTGCTCATAGCCAGAGCTATGTGCCTAAGACACTCACAGCTCTGGCTGTGAAGATATTAAAAACAGCCAACATCAAAGGACTAGAAGATGCTTTGATCTAAGTAATGTAGCAGTTGGTATGTTGCCACGTGGAAACGTGTCAACATTCCATATGCAAATTAGGATGTCACATGACATTTTTAATGGGGATCTTTTTTTTGTTTTAACCACCTCTTTCAACTTCCACATACTTTCAGCAACAGACAGCATTCAAACTTTAATGCCAAGACATCAAACAATTCATGTTGTATTTATCCTTTCAATATATTGATGGTTTTTCTTCAGTTCCAGTTTAAGTTTCATGCTTTTCCCCCTTTCAGTGTTTATAATGGGTGTGTCCTGGATGGAGAGGTCCAACCGTCAAAGTGGGGGAATCCAAATTATTCATCTGAAATTTTTCTCTTTCTACTGCCGCTGTGTCCACAGTTTTAACTCTACAGCCGTCATTTTACCCTCAAAACGTAGTGCCGCTGCTCTTCTTTCTAACAATGCATGTGTCAACCCTGACAGACATAAACTTTTTGAACTGTGTGGATCTAAGTAGAGGGAGTACCTTCCCACTCCTCCATAGAGATCAATTGTAATTTTAGGGAGGAGATTTTCTCAACACCAGGACAGAGCCCTTCTTTTTACTGCTCCCATGACCACATTTTTGACCTTAGGAATATAAAAAACACACTGATGTGTAGAACAGGTCCTTGTGACCATCACAGTTCAAAAGGTATTTTGATAGGAGCTACGGTCTTTGATTTAGAAGCAGTTGTTCAACGGGTGCACCAAGGAAAATTTAACAGGGATTTGGCCCAGAGTGACAACATTTCAACAGTTAATGCAGTCCAGCTGACAGCTATGGGCAGCTGCTTTCAGTTGGTCTCAGCTGATCACCAGGTCGTGTTTGTAAATGAGAACTAGTTCTCAAACATTTTTACCTGGTAAAATAAAGGTTTAAAAAGTTGATGAAGGTCAGGCAACTCACACAGGGACACACAGAGACTCACAAACACACACAAACACAGACACTAAAAGAGATAGATGCTCTCTCTCTCTCTCTCTCTCTCTCTTTCACACACACACACACACACACAAGAAGAGATGCGCACAAATAGACAAACACACAAACACATGCACAAAGAGACTAATGCACACACAGACCGGCTGACAGTCAACCTCCAAATGCATTCTCTAGTTATTGGTAGCTTTCAATACAGAAGGTATGACCTTTGCCATGTCATTCAGGTTTGTGTCACTCCAGCTCAGTCAAAACCTGCTGGTGGACCTCAGTGATCACCAGCAGGTTTTGACTGGGCATGCTCAGAAAGACAGAGCAAACAGCAATAACACATACTGGTCAGTATGGTAATGTACTGCCCACACAAAGTCCAGCAAAGCGCAGCCCATGTGTGCAGCTATCAGAAAAAAGAATAATCCTATTGTAAGGAATATATCATATGTGTACACAAATGTAGAAAGAGCTGCAGCATCTAAACTAAAATGGTTACATCTGAGTAATATGGACAGTAAATGTCTCCAAATACTCGGCCAGAGAAGGACAAAATGTAGGTTCGTGTTAACTTGAAAAAAATGCATTTGTGCACCATTAGTCCGTTACCTTCAACAGGTTGAGTCCACAGGTGCATACTTGAAGAGTCAGGTCTTCATGTCACTGCAGTTTTCCTTCATATTCCTCCTTTTCTTGAGGGCCATCCGCCCTTTAAGCCCATTTTCTTTTCATTGGCTGCTGGCAAACACAATCTTTGTTGGTTTGAACAGCAAACAGGTGCTCATAGCCAGAGCTATGTGCCTAAGACACTCACAGCTCTGGCTGTGAAGATATTAAAAACAGCCAACATCAAAGGACTAGAAGATGCTTTGATCTAAGTAATGTAGCAGTTGGTATGTTGCCACGTGGAAACGTGTCAACATTCCATATGCAAATTAGGATGTCACATGACATTTTTAATGGGGATCTTTTTTTTGTTTTAACCTCCTCTTTCAACTTCCACATACTTTCAGCAACAGACAGCATTCAAACTTTAATGCCAAGACATCAAACTATTCATGTTGTATTTATCCTTTCAATATATTGATGGTTTTTCTTCAGTTCCAGTTTAAGTTTCATGCTTTTCCCCCCTTTCAGTGTTTATAATGGGTGTGTCCTGGATGGAGAGGTCCAACCGTCAAAGTGGGGGAATCCAAATTATTCATCTGAAATTTTTCTCTTTCTACTGCCGCTGTGTCCACAGTTTTAACTCTACAGCCGTCATTTTACCCTCAAAACGTAGTGCCGCTGCTCTTCTTTCTAACAATGCATGTGTCAACCCTGACAGACATAAACTTTTTGAACTGTGTGGATCTAAGTAGAGGGAGTACCTTCCCACTCCTCCATAGAGATCAATTGTAATTTTAGGGAGGAGATTTTCTCAACACCAGGACAGAGCCCTTCTTTTTACTGCTCCCATGACCACATTTTTGACCTTAGGAATATAAAAAACACACTGATGTGTAGAACAGGTCCTTGTGACCATCACAGTTCAAAAGGTATTTTGATAGGAGCTACGGTCTTTGATTTAGAAGCAGTTGTTCAACGGGTGCACCAAGGAAAATTTAACAGGGATTTGGCCCAGAGTGACAACATTTCAACAGTTAATGCAGTCCAGCTGACAGCTATGGGCAGCTGCTTTCAGTTGGTCTCAGCTGATCACCAGGTCGTGTTTGTAAATGAGAACTAGTTCTCAAACATTTTTACCTGGTAAAATAAAGGTTTAAAAAGTTGATGAAGGTCAGGCAACTCACACAGGGACACACAGAGACTCACAAACACACACAAACACAGACACTAAAAGAGATAGATGCTCTCTCTCTCTCTCTCTCTCTCTCTCTCTCTTTCACACACACACACACACACACAAGAAGAGATGCGCACAAATAGACAAACACACAAACACATGCACAAAGAGACTAATGCACACACAGACCGGCTGACAGTCAACCTCCAAATGCATTCTCTAGTTATTGGTAGCTTTCAATACAGAAGGTATGACCTTTGCCATGTCATTCAGGTTTGTGTCACTCCAGCTCAGTCAAAACCTGCTGGTGGACCTCAGTGATCACCAGCAGGTTTTGACTGGGCATGCTCAGAAAGACAGAGCAAACAGCAATAACACATACTGGTCAGTATGGTAATGTACTGCCCACACAAAGTCCAGCAAAGCGCAGCCCATGTGTGCAGCTATCAGAAAAAAGAATAATCCTATTGTAAGGAATATATCATATGTGTACACAAATGTAGAAAGAGCTGCAGCATCTAAACTAAAATGGTTACATCTGAGTAATATGGACAGTAAATGTCTCCAAATACTCGGCCAGAGAAGGACAAATGTAGGTTCGTGTTAACTTGAAAAAAATGCATTTGTGCACCATTAGTCCGTTACCTTCAACAGGTTGAGTCCACAGGTGCATACTTGAAGAGTCAGGTCTTCATGTCACTGCAGTTTTCCTTCATATTCCTCCTTTTCTTGAGGGCCATCCGCCCTTTAAGCCCATTTTCTTTTCATTGGCTGCTGGCAAACACAATCTTTGTTGGTTTGAACAGCAAACAGGTGCTCATAGCCAGAGCTATGTGCCTAAGACACTCACAGCTCTGGCTGTGAAGATATTAAAAACAGCCAACATCAAAGGACTAGAAGATGCTTTGATCTAAGTAATGTAGCAGTTGGTATGTTGCCACGTGGAAACGTGTCAACATTCCATATGCAAATTAGGATGTCACATGACATTTTTAATGGGGATCTTTTTTTTGTTTTAACCTCCTCTTTCAACTTCCACATACTTTCAGCAACAGACAGCATTCAAACTTTAATGCCAAGACATCAAACAATTCATGTTGTATTTATCCTTTCAATATATTGATGGTTTTTCTTCAGTTCCAGTTTAAGTTTCATGCTTTTCCCCCCTTTCAGTGTTTATAATGGGTGTGTCCTGGATGGAGAGGTCCAACTGTCAAAGTGGGGGAATCCAAATTATTCATCTGAAATTTTTCTCTTTCTACTGCAGCTGTGTCCACAGTTTTAACTCTAAAGCCATCATTTTACCCTCCAAATACTTGGTCAGAGAAGGACAAATGCATGAAAGTACTGGTGCATTGACTGCCAGATGCATAAAGAGGCCCAAAGAGTGGATTTGCCTGCTCAGTACCAGGTGGTCACTGCCCAACAGGTCAAAGGTCACCTGAGTCCTAACAGGAAAGTATTCTCTGTTAAACAAATATTCACTTATGCATTTCTCCGACAAAGAATAACTGCTGAGTTTATAGGTATGAATAAAAGAACATGCTTACTTGTCGCAGTTTTTAAGCAGAGGATAAAAGAAGTGTCCAGCAACAGGGGCATAGCGGTTTGGGGTGGCCTTTCCTCCAGTCTGTGTAGCTCTCTGCAGCAAAAAGACACAAAATTACTGAAGCTTTTAAGAGTAGGCTTTTCACTCGATTTCCAAAACAGCAAAGAGAAAAGTCTGTAAATACCCTACTGAGGAATTTTGTCTTGCTTTGGATTCGCCTCTCGACTACTTGTCGCCAGTGAACAGGGTTGTCACCTGGGTATGGAGTTGACTCAGCTGTTGTAGCAGAGCTTATGGATGGATCTCTCTTTTCAGTGACTGGCCTAGAGAGCTCTTGAGCTGCTAAGGCAAGGACCTACAACTCTCATGGTCCGGGGTCCACTGGACCCTGTGTTTTGTTTGCTTGTTTGTCTGTTTGTTTTGGTTTTGATTGAGGGGCTTGGTTACGTTTGCTTCCTAGTTCCTTGTGTTTCCAGGTGTCAAGTCTGCGTCTTTGTTCCCCCTTCTGTCTTCCTGTTTTTTTTTGATAGGCGTCTGGTCCTTGTGTATTATGTCTAGTTTTGCTTCCCCTTGTCTCCTCAGCGTTCTTAGCGTCACCTGTGTCGCCACCTGTTTCCACCTTCCTCATTAGCGCCTCTGTGTATTTAAGTCCTGTGATTTCTCTGCCTGTTGTCATGTTGTTGTCTTTGTCTAATGTTTCACTTGCTGTGTGGTTTCTGTTTGATTACCCTGGTTTCTGGAGGTTTGAGTTGAGTTTATTTTTGTTCTGCATTCGTTGCCTCTGGTCCTGTCCTGTGTTTGCTCTGCCAGCCAATAAAGCTGTTTGACATTTTACCTCTGTCTGGTGTATCCTGCGTTGGGGTCCTCTTTCCCGCCTGCCACACAGCTGTTACATGACAACAACACCAAGTAATAGAAATCATAATTACATGATATGTGGCAATAATTGAAGGAGAGTGCACCAATTGTGAAAATCATCTTTGGAAAGTGCATAATTTTTTTTTACCTCCAGGATATCAAGCCTCTGATGGAGACTGTAGTTCAAGCAGTAGAACTCTGTGGTTAAATAGTGAGTTACCTATCAGAGGACACAAAGATACAGTTTGACTGTGAATAAAACTGTGAGGCTGTGCATATTTTGTTAAGACAAGGCAAACACTGCTGAGAGGGAAGGAAATCGTACAGGAATACAGTCAGTGACAGCGAGAGCCACTATAGTCACTTGTCTGAGAAACAGGAAGCCGTAAATGCTGTATTTGTCCTCCATATGAAGAAGAACTTTGGACATCTGGACACTGATCTGAAAACAAGAATGAAAACACCAACTGTAATACCAAATTAAGTATATTGTCTATTGTCTTCCAGAGGAAATATTAAAATCACTGTGCTTTAGATTTCCGTTATTCCCCGTCATACCTCTTTGGCTGCAAAAGAGTTCTTCCACACCAAACTCTCAGCCACTTTCAAAGTGAGCTCCATCCGCACCAGGTCCTCAGAGGACGTTAAAACTAGATACGTTGATACATAAGGAAATGCTGGAATTAGAATACAACACAGGTGATCACATAAGACAAAGATTAGATCAGTGGAGCCATACTTTCCAGACAGTCTTATAGGTAGCGAGGTGGGGGTGCCTTACTGATCTCCAGACATATCATAAGGAGTCACTGGAATGATAAAAAGGTTAATCATGCACTTCTATATTTCCTTTGAACATGTAAAAAAAAAAAACATTTTAAAAAAATCTTGAGAGGATGTTATTTTTATTCACTGCTTTATAAAGCCAATATTTACCTCTCAAGATCAGAGTCTGGATCAGGTTTTAATGGCAGAGGTCCAGATGTATTTTGTGATGATGCATTCTGAGCTGATTCAGTCGTTTCATCAGTCTCTTCAGGAGTCAGGTCTGCAGATGACACACTGCAATATTCCAAAAAAAAGTTGGGGATTTCTTCATCTACAAATACACAATATCAAGAACATTAATTACTGTGTTACAACAGCAGGCTAGAAAATAAAAATAGTGTAATGCACAGAACCATAGTAAAGGCCTCATGATTCAAGGAAGCTCCTGCTAATTCATCAAGACAGCGCCAAACCACATTCTGCATATCTCATAACTGTAAAACCAGCCTCCATAACAGGATAAACTTGCACAGCCATGAGCCACTGAAAACATCTGAAGCATTATGAAATGAAATACAACAAAGCGGGCCCCTGAAGCTTTATATCAAACATACGTCTCTCCAAATACTACAACAACTGGGCTCCACAGTTCAGAAACCACCATCTTTTAAGATATATCAGAATCAGAAACAGTTATACTAACAATGGGTTTCCCCTTCCTCCTAGGGTGACATCAGATCTATTCCTGAGCTAGCAGACTATGTCAAAGTCTTTAAGTAAGTCCACTTCCAGAACTACCCGATGCCATGAAATCATACATGTCAAAAGCAAAAAGGCTAAAAACTGCATGTCAGTGCATGAATGCAAAGATTTTATTTTCATCCCAAAAAGAACCATGAAGCAGCATTCTCTGGACAAGTAAGCCTGTTGCCTGTTATTCTTGAGAGTAATGGGCTTAAAAGGCAACCTGAAAGCTCAGCCTGCAAATATTCTTTGGCAAAAAATCCAGAGTGATTATAGTTGGAGCAAGCATCTTTGGAATCATTCCTTTTTGGCTTGAAGCCTTTGCTGACAGGCAGGTGGCCCCTTGGGTTGTTGGCTCTAGGGGGTGGGTATGATATTAAGAGTCATTTCCTCCTTAAATGGTTTTCCACAGTGTTGGCTTCTTTCCTATTCATCTCACTGACTTTGCACTTGAGAAGAATTGGACTCTCCCTTTCCTTTGTACTCACTTATGATCTCCCCTCCCCAACTCTTCCTTCTGATCACCAATTAAGAAAATGGATGTTTGTTTTTTTCTTTTTCTGTATTTCTCCCACCTGAACTCTGACACGTCTACCTCTGTTTTTTCCCTAGACCAAAGCAACTGACATTGAAGGGCTACAAGCAGTACTGGTGCACATTCAAGGATATCACAATTTCCTGTTACAAGAGTAAAGAGGAAGCACATGGGACACCTTCCCATCAAATGAATCTTAGAGGTGCAGAGACATGCCGAGTTACCTGAAAGCACATACACACTCAAAAAAAAAATGCATTTCATGCCCATGTGCTGCTTTATTTTTCTCAAGTGTGTTATCTGAATTTGTGTGTCTCTTGACCTCTTCTTCTCTTCTCTTCTTCCTGTCTGCACTCTGGTTTTCCATGTGTAGGTTGTGAGGTAACACCAGATGTTAACATCTCCCGTCAGAAATTCAACATCAAGTTGCTAATCCCTGTGGCTGATGGCATGAGTGAGATCTGGCTTCAATGTGACACGGTAAGGCTGAAGTTAGTGCACCCTTTAATGTGATTTCTAGTTCCTTTTTAGAGGTATTTAATTATGACTTTTCATCTCCAGGAGACACAGTACGCCCACTAGATGGCTGCAGGTTGCTTGGCCTCTACTGTAAGGGGAAGACGATGTACAGCTCGTACAACCTGGAGGTCCAGAACATTCTGTCCTTCCTCAAGATACAGCACATGAACCCTGACCCACAGTTTATTGAACCAGTCACCATTTATATCAACCCAGAATGCTTGGCGTCTCCATGCTACCTGAAGAGGTACAAGAACAAACAGGTAAGCTGTGCAGGCCAGCTTAAGATCTTTTCACAGCAATGTGGAAGGCAAAATGGTAGAAGTAAAAAATAAGAAGGTTATCAATGAAGGAAGGAGTGTAAATAAGCGGCACAGTAGACATACAATAAATATAACAATTTAAGTAGAACTACAGTATCAAGAAGCATATCGCAGCATTAATCTTTGCAACAAGGTGAAGGTGTTGAAATAACACTGCACAGGAGACAGAAATAAGACTGCATAGCAGAGAGGCAGGAAAATCATGCTGGATGAGTTAGGGGAAAAGAATGTGTGTTTTGGTCTGATGTTTTGTGCCTACAGGACCCAGATGAGGCCGGTAGCTGGCAACAGTGAAGACCGCAGGAGAAGGAACTGATAAGCATGCTACACGTCCCCCGCTATACAACATAGCATCTTGCATATTTCAGTAACTGTGTAACTTTGTCTAATCCTGTGTATAAAAGTTGGACTAAGATAGAGAGCGGTGTCAGGCTTGTGTGAAGCTGCACCGATTGACTGTATTAGACAGCTTCGACAATTCTGAACCAGAGTACTCTGTAAACCTGTTTGAGATGACTTTATTAAATTTAGTAATTGACTCCTTATCCTATGTGTTGTGTGGAATCTTTCAGATCAAAGAACACGCAGAACCTAAAAGGATTAAGGTGATTTCCAGGTTCTTTCAGATGGTGACGCCCGACGTGATCGGAGGATTTCTTTTGATTTTTTTAATGTTTTGTTTGGTTCTTGTGTTTTTGATTCCATGGGAATAAGAAGTGAATTTGGCCACCAATAATCGCCGCTTCGAGGTTCCACGCAACAGTGCCGACTTCCAGACTCTATCAGTGACCTCAGGAGATCTCCCTCTAAAGGTTGGCAGAGACCTTTTCTAAATATCTGCATATTGAATTGTATCAAATTAGAATGGTCACTGGTAGTGAGAAAGGAGACGGTGTAATTCGAGCCATTTCACACAGGTGTAAAAGCAGAAAAATCTCAGAGGACTTTTTATGCCTTTTAGTGTAATGGTCAAGCGCCCCATCTTTCTTTCTGTTACTGGGCTGTCTGCCACTTCGGTCAACAAAGCAGTAAACCTGCATTCTTTCCTTTTAATGTGCCGTGATGTTCCCAGCCCTCCATTAAACAATGACATTTCGAAGTGTATCCGGTCTCACAACAGCACTGTTAAAATGTTAGCTGCAGTAGGCCATTTTATTCACAACAACAAATGCAGTAACAAGAATGGACTGTATGGTCAAATACAGCTGCAGAGTCAAAGTCAAGCTGCAGTCCAGAATACATGTCTTCTATTAAGTCACCATCCGTCATAACTGAATAAATTCTCATCATAGTGCCTCTGCTATAGCATAGTGTTACCATGGAGCACTTTAGCAGTTGATTTGTGTGAGAACTGTGGGTGATTACGCTTTTTGGCTTGTCAAAAACGCAGATAAAATGTGAACACTTTGTAAGCCCTCGATCAATATTCTTATCACATTTTAACATGCTGAAGCCAGTAACAGAGTGAAATCCTCCTCTTATCTGACCAAAGCAAAGTGCAGCCTGAAAACACAAAAACAGGACAGAATCAATGGCATCACATCCTAAGAGACTTGTCAGGCAAATACCAGTGTTCCTGAGGCTACTCAAGTAGCAGTTTAAGCACTACTTCACCTGAGGGTATAGTGGCTTTGTTTAACTTGTTATGTAATGACAACTCTTAACCACACAGTGGCACTTGAAGCTCTCCCTAAGCACTGGAGCATAGCCGGTGGAGTGGCATCACCTGCACAGAATGACTTTCCACTAAGGACATTATGTTGACAGTGTGACGGAGACTTGTGCTTATTTACTTTTGGTGAAAGGAAAGCCACCTTCACTGAGAGTGAGTCCTATATTATCTGATTATCTCTGCATCCCTCATGTTCATTTGCTAGTCAGTCAAATATCAGCCACCCCATGAAGCTCTGGCCTACATAACATCCCAAAACATTGCTGTTTCATATTTCCTCCATTTTGATTGTATTTCATGTTACAATTGAACATAATGATAGTGACATTAATATTCTTTTAAAATACCATTTGCTGTCTAACACTGAAAACTGAGTGACTATATGAAGCCTGACACTTAGTGAAGGCAAAACTGATATTGATACCACAATTGTGTAGTACATAAGAGCAATAACAAGTTGTGGGTTGGTTGAAGGGGATGATAGACCAATAGATGGGGGCAGTGTGCTGATTTAGTTCCACTACATCGACCACATTGAATAAAGTAAAGATCAATCCTTCATTCTCTGCACTCACATGGTTGGATTCTCCTTGTAATAAAATAAACATGGCCTCTGTGGCAGGTGTTTTCAGAGCATGCAGAGTATGCTGAATAGGTTGTTTTATCAATCACAATCCAGTTGCAGAACTGGGGCTTGCATAGATGCATGGGTAGATGTGCTGGCATGCAATGATAGAATTAACATCTTTCATGTGCACTTATATTAATGGACATGGAAGTCTGCATTTATTGTATTCCCGTGTGTATGGTATATATACTCTGCAAGAAGGCCCACGCCTGTGACATGCACAAACATGCACATGTGCTGCAAGTCTGGGTCTGAATGTGCACATGCAGACATGTTTATGCCCTTTTGCTCAGACAAAATAATTGGGTCACATGTGTGAACACCAGTCAAGAAGAATTTTAATCAAACTTAAGAATCCCCCAATGTACATCCCTTCCAGCAATCAATTACCACCCAACTGGGGTTAATGGTGAGGAGTGACGATAGTGCACTAACTCTTTTAGAGAAAATGCAATTTTGGTGATGCCTAGCTTTGAAGTAGTCTGTATCTGTGCTCATAGTTATCAAAAATCACCACCTTGAGAAAAGTGTAAATGTCTGTGGGAAGCAGAAAAGGGTGTTCAAGCATCTCAACCCTCCCTCCTTATGGTGCTTTGTCTAGTGGGTAAATAGGAGCCAGGGACTGAGTGATGAGTTTATTAGCTCCTGCCAGCTGTGACCAGCCCTTGGGTATTATTGGTGGGTTGGCTATATGGTTTGTGTGCAGTGCTGTTGAGGTGGGGGCTTCAGGCAGGGCAGAGGGAACGGGAGGGGTGCAGGGAAGGGAGGCGGAGACGAGGGAGTACCCCATGAGAACCAGACAAACTCCCTGGCAACTGGAAACAGGATAAACACTGAATGGGGCACCCCCATTCATCTACCACCAAGCAGTGTCACAGAGCCAAATGACAGAGACTGAGAGAGAAGGGTGGGTGGGTGGAGGGGGTGCAAATATCTGAATGAGTGTAAAGCCACTGGAGACTGGTCAGCAGGAGACTTCCTGAAGTGCACCTACTCAAATCTGCCAAGATATTAACATATGGGCTGCCAGTGTCCCTTAATGTATCACAACCGTTCACTTTAGAGTATTTATTGACGTGCCAGAAGAAAAAAATAAATAAAAACAGAGATGGGACGTGGCCGCTGTGGGTGTGGATGTTTAAGTTCAGTTTTCTGCTCCATTAAGAATTGATAACCGTGAGAGCAGAAGAATAAAGATATCCTCGAGAACATATGTTGCAACCACAAAGGTGCACATATGCCACCGACACAACACATGCACGCAAATGTGTACGCACAGCAGTCTTTGATGTTAATTGCCGCAATGTCATTCATGATGAGTCAGTGAACCGGAGGTGTCTGTTGAGCTATTAAACGGTGGGTGCGCGCGAGTCCACGATCCTCACCGCACCGGTTCCTACGGGGGTATCTAAATGCACCACAGTGGTCAGCCGCCTGCCACACCCTTTAGAGTAAACAAAGGCGGACACAACTGAGCCACGATCCCTGGGCAGTGACCGAAAAATCTCAGGGCCAATAAACGAATCTGATGGTATTTACAAAAGCACGGGGCGTAGCTGATGCTGAGCCTTAATAATATAATTACAGGGACATTTGCTCTTTCTTATAGATTAGAGGTTATCTCCCAAAACGCCCCCTCACTTTTACGCACAGGTTCTCTTTACCCCACTCACACACTGCACACGTACACATTCCAAAATCTACCCCTTTGTCTTAGTCGCCTCACGGCGGTAGCCCCGAAACAGGAATTCAGCGGGGAAAGGAACGAGCGTGTGTGGACCAGACTGTCTCCTCCCCCACCGTAAGCGCACACACAACGACTCTCCTCCCCTGTACCCCCACCTCTCCTCCTCCACACCCCTTCTCGCCCCCCACGCCTTTGTGTGTGTATGTGCACTCTGTGAGGCTGACTGCGTAACCCGAAAACCGTGTGACGGATGCTGTGCATTTAAAATCAGATTTATTTATTTTTATTTCTTACATATTGCTGTTATATGTTCTTTAGGGAAAGGGAACTTGTATGTGCCAGTAAAGGGGAGGAAGGGGTGGACGCACGTGAATCTCTCACTTTATCCAAAGCCTGGAAATTTAAAGGAACGCGTTACCAGCAAGTGCGGCAAATTGGACTTTCCACCATCAGCAACCCTCCTCTCTCTGTCTCTCTTCTCTCTTTCGCCATCCCTGCACCTTCTCTGTAGGTCTCCTCACTTACTCCCATCATTCCTCAAACCTTCTAAGATCCCAGAATAGCCTCACGGCGGAGCTCTTTCTAAATATTAGTGAAGGTTTTGGATTTCGGGGTGACTCTGGAGAAGCTGGAGATGGATTAAAGGGACGGTGCACCGCAAAACTGGAGCAGCACGCACGATCACGCCGAGGGGGAAGGGGGCGACGGGACTCGGTGAATTCACGGAGCCCCCGGGACAGAGGTGAGTCCTGCTCGGTAGTATAGTGGCTCGCTTCTCCCGTACGCAACCTTCAAAAAGCTCAGGAACCTATCTGCTTCTCCTGCTGACACGAGCTGAGAGGCGAGGGAGGAAAAATCAGCACATGGTTTTCACGTTTCCATCGTTGATGATATCATACGCAATCTGCTGATTTCTGCTTGTGGAGGAGTAACTGCCAAATGGTCATTTTTATACAGTGTTTTAAACAGATTCTGATTACTAGAACCTTCAGTAGAGGATCTGAAACAAATGAAAGCCTACTGCATTTTCAAAAAAGACGATTCCTCTTCAGGAAAGAAGCAGTCAGCATCATCATTTAACGTCCATCTGAATTTAGATTATTAGGATAAAACTACCTTCAGATGATGGCTCTTTCATTCAGTGTAAAAGCAGGTGAGTTAAGTTGACCAATACATAAAGTCGAGCAAATGGTCCTTTATGTCTCTGTTCCTTAACAGCCCTGCAGTGGACATGGCTTTACATTAGCCAACACAGCAACTTTCTTGATGAATGCAATGAATGAAAAACTGAGATAATGTATGTTGCATGCATGCAAGCAAACGCACACTGATCATCCATCCACTGATGATTAAGTGAAAAAAGAACATTTTTAGTGCAATACCATGTTCTGCTTAAAACTGGATCCTTCTGTTTATTTGTATGTTACTTTGGCATGTGCCACCCACATAAACATTGCTGCAGACCGAGCACCCAGATGTTTTTCCGCTCCTTCAATGAACCCCAATCCTTTTCCCGTAAAGGCAGTCCCCAATGGCAGCAGCCTCACTTGGCAGAGCACTGCCCTCCGGCAACTGCAAAAACTGCTCAAGAACAGCCCAAGGAACACTACAAAGAGCATTGACTCCCCAGATTGTGTTCCAATTCCCACAACCCGCAGAAATCCACTGCCAATGTTCTGGTACCAGACATCATAAGAAACCCCCAGTGGTCAAGAGTACATGCCCTGATGGGTCTGACACTTTCTGGCAACACAAGGGTGACGTGCACAGTATAATAGGCAGGTGGTTTAATTTTGTGGCTGATGCTGTGGAGTAGGTGAAAAATTCACTGTTTGAAAAATAAATTGGTGCCTTTTTTGTCCCCATTTGATTTGATTGACCCCCCCCCCAAAAAAAATCCCCTTTGCATTATAATCCTCAGAAATGCACTGTCCTGTCATTTACATCATCTCATGAACCCTGCATTGAAGTAGGCTATACTACAATACTTGAGTGATTATAAATCAGTCAGTAGGTAGAAAATAAATGTGATCTTCTGATCACCAATCAGTCAATTGTTTTAGATGTGATAGTAAACTGGCTATCTCATTGCATAGTAAATTGGCTTTTGGTCCATCAAAATGAGACGTGTCATCCTGAGCCCTGAGAGAGTGTAATTTACAATTTAACCTTTTTCTTGACAAAAGAAAGACATGTTCATTCTCAATTAATCCAAGTTATCAGACATCACACTTTTTTATCAAACAGAAAATTAAGGATTGTCTTTCAGAAGAATTGAGTTCCATTCTCTAGCAGCTTTTAAAAATATGCCATAACAGCTGCCCTGGAGGCTTGTAGTGGCCCAAGACCTTTTCTGTACTGAACGGCTATCCTTTAATTTGTCCCTCATCTATGCATCAGCTCACTGTCTTTAACCCCATTCCCATGCTGATGGTCCCTGTGTCTTTTCTCAATGCCTGACAGATTGTTTCTGCATGCCGTGGGCTACACAACCCACCTCATTTACAGACATGCACACAGACAAGATGTACACAAATTGCTCAAACTATAAACACACTCAAACACTTGCATGATGTTTGCAAGCACAAGCACAGCAATTCAAACTACAGACACTGCAGCCACACACACGCATAAAAGATGTGTCTCAGAGGATGAATGCTGGTGTAATAGATAAACGACCCCCATTTCTTCAGTCAAGAGGCTCATTTTGTGTATGTTTGTGTGTGTAATGTGAGTTGGGGTGCGGTTTAAGTGCTGACTGGAGTGGGTCACTGAGACCAAGCTGCTGGGTGAATGAGACCCAGACCCCAGCGTCTTCCTAAGCTGCTTTCAGCTACACTGAAATCCATCTATCCCAATATCCCCCTGTCTCTGATCTTCACCCCCTTCCTACCCTCACCACCAGACATACAAATACACACTCTCTCTCTCTCTTACACACATACACATTTGGCATTTTTTAATTTTTTTATTTCTTTGATGTGTGCTTATCTTGTCCTTTTCTCTCATTTCCAATACATTTCTAACGGTCATGGAAATTAGACTGTAGAAGTCTTTGATTCTCTGCACCCTACACTGCCTCAGGGTCAGCGCCCCCTTATCTTTGAGAGAAACATATAGACAGAGAACAGAAAGGCGGGTGGAGATTAAAAAGGGGGACAGAGAGAGGTGTAAAGAAAGAGGGACAGGTGGTGAAATGTGAAATGATGGAGAAAGGCTGAAAAGGTAGAGATGGAAATATGCTGAGAGGTATACAGAAAGCTACAGGAAAGACCAGCAAGATAGAAACAAACAAGAACCCAGCAGAGGTACTGAGATGTAGAAGGTGACAGAGGCAGAAAGAATTGAGGCCGTGACAGCTTTCAGAAAATATGAGTTTCTTGAAGAGTGATATGGATAGTATTTTTGGATTCAAGGTTTACAAAAACATTTGGGTCTTCTTTTTTTAAACTGGACCATTTCTGTGACAAAGAGGGCTATTACAAGTACAAAATGTTCATACCTTCATTGAAGACCAAAGCTCTCCACCAAAACTGACTTGAGAGAGTGTAAATCCAGTTGGGTCAGCAGGCCCTTAACACAAGGTACTGTAGATTTGCATATGGCCCCAATGCCACTGAGCAAAATCAAATCTCCACATTTATCACATTAGCCAGTGCACAGAATATAATGAAGATAAACACTGATGCAACAAAAGCATCAATAGGAGCAGGAATGTTGGACTGAAATATGGAGGACTACTGACAAATCTATCTATCTATCTATCTATCTATCTATCTATCTATCTATCTATCTATCTATCTATCTATCTATCTATCTATCTATCTATCTATCTATCTATCTATCTATCTATCTATCTATCTATCTATCTATCTATCTATCTATCTATCTATCTATCTATCTATCTATCTATCTATCTATCTATCTATCTATCTATCTATCTATAGGAACTGGACTTTTTTTAGGCTTGCAAAGACATTTCACCGCTAATCTGAGAGGCTTCTTCAGTCAGTTAATTCAATCTAATTCTTTCTCTTTATCCCTATTTGTTTAATTTCCCAGTTACATAAAAAGCATGTTGTTAACATTGTGTGTTTTGCTGTCTCCTTGTATGCGTATTCACACCTATTACTAAATCACTGCATTTGGATATTAAATGTGCAGAATAATAGATTGAATTTTTGCATTTTGCTGTAGTACTACCACATCGCTAGAACAACCTTACAACAAAATTCCTTAGAACGCATTTTAATATCTGTGTTTTTTGTTAATGCAAACTCGCTAATGCTTTCGGGTTTGTGCTATAGAAAACTTTGCTGCCCTAACCACTCTTTAAAAACTTTTTGAGATGCTGTTTCATTCATCAAATATGTTGGGGCCTGGCAGACTTTCGAAGCATCTTTTTGAAGCTTTTAGATAGATGGATGGTGGAAATCCATGAAAGTGCTCTGAAACTCCGCTCTGACGTCTCTTTGCAATCTGTTACCCCAACAGGCTGTGACTGGTCCCACCCCAAGATGACATCCCCCAAAAATAAAGCCAAGAAGAAACCACCCAAAGACAGCATGACACTGTTGCCATGCTTTTATTTTGTAGAGGTATGTGTAGATAGATCAGATGCATGGATGAGTCACCTTGTTTATATACAGATGCTTGGTCGGCATTACTCATTACATTTATTGAATCAATCCCTAGTGAAACACTCTTTTTACTGTACAGTCATATCAATAGTGAGTGACTTGTGATGATTGCATCTGAATGCATCTGACCTCTGTTATAAACAAGTGGGGTATAACTTGCCTTTGTGTGTGTATTTGAAAGTGTGTATTAGTTTATGGTTAAAACTAAGATGAAACATTGGATGAATAATTTTCTTCCAAGCAAATATTAACTTCGAGTCATTCTTTGCTATGTCCTTGGTCTTTTGTGTGTGTCGGGGCATATGTGTATGTGTGTATATGTGTGTGTGCGTGCATGACTATCCAGCTCCCCATCGTCCTGTCCTCCTTGGTGTCCCTGTACTTCCTGGAGCTGACAGATGTTTTGTCCCCGGCGATGGTGGGCTTCCGTTGCCATGACCGCGACCTCTCCATGCCCTATGTGGAGACGGGCGATGAGCTCATCCCTCTGCTGATGCTGCTGAGTTTGGCCTTCGCTGGACCTGCAGCTTCTGTAAGTCTATAATGCAGGCACATGAGGAATGTTGGGGGTGGACTCGCATGTTATTGTGTCTCAGACAAACCCATAGCTCTTTGTATCGCTGCGTGCAGTTTCAGTGGTGTTAAACTACTTCGGTTCAATTCAAGGATCTTCACTGGCTCTAGTATTAAAAAGTATGCCATAAGCTATACTTTAATAAACCATCAGACAGTTCACATTTATTTTCTATAGTATGCACACGTACACATCCACGATGTGAATCTCCCGTTCTACCACATCCCAAAGGTGCTCTATTGGATGGAGATCTGGTGACTGTGGAGGCCATTTGAGTGCAGTGAACTCATTGTCATGGTCAAGAAATCAGTTTGAGATAATCTGAGCTTTGGGGTATGGTGTGTTATCCTGCTGGACGCAGCCATTAGAAGATGGGTACACTGTGACACCTAAAGGGTCTAAAGTGTGCTAAGAAAATATCCCCCACACCACAAGACTGAACTGCTGAGGCAGGAAAGACCCATGCTTTCATGTTGTTTACACCAAATTCCAACCATACTGTCCAAAAGTTACAGCAGAAACTGAGACCCATCAGACCAGGCAACCTTTTTCCAATCTTCTATTGTCCAATTTTAGTGAGCCTGTGTGAATTGTTGCCTCAGTTTCCTGTTCTTAGCTGACAGGAGTGGCAACTGGGGTTGTCTGCTGCTGCTGTAGCTCATCAGCTTCAATGTTAGACATGTTGCAAATTCAGAGATGCTCTTCTGCATACTCTGGTTGTAACAAGTAGTGAAGTCATTGTTGCCTTCCAATTACCTCTAAGCAGTTTATCCATTCTCCTTTGACCTCTGGCATCAACAAGGCATTTTTACCTAGATAACTGCTGTTCACTGAATATTTTCTCTTTTTCAGACCGTTCCATATAAACCCTAGAGGTGGTTGTGTGAAAAAATCTGAGTAGATCAGCAGTTTGTGAAATACTCAGATCGTCCATCTGACACCAACAACCATGTCACCTTCAAAGTTGTTTAAATCATCTTTCTTCCCCATTTTGTTGCTCAGTTTTAACATCAGCAGGTCATCTTGACCATGTCTACATGCCTCGACACATTGAGTTGCTGCCATGTGATTGACAGATTAGGTATTTGTGTTAACGAGCAGTTAAAAAATACTATTCTGTCAGAAGTTTAGCAACATGTATATATTAGTTCACTGAATTTGATTTGTTTTAGTAATACTTTTAGTATCCTGTTTCCAGGCATCCAGTTTCTGTTGGTATTTTGGGATTGTTTTCATTTTAAAACTGATTGAAAACTTATTAGAGCATGATTTACATGCTGTACTAAAACAACAGGCTAAATTAACCTAAAAAGTTTGAGTAATAATTATATTTAGCTTTTCCACTGAGCTACATTTCATTAATTCCTAATATAAAAATGTTGATTAGCTCTACCAGAACATAATCCTTTCATAGAACATAATCCTGTCACAGATTCTGTGACCTAATATGCGTCTGAAGGTCTGAGGGTTTGTGAGTGCTGCACATAAACATCCTGCAGACACACTTGCGCATGGACAAATACATAGAACACACAAATGCACAGCTTGTCAAACATCACAAAGCAGGATAAATGTACACACTGATAAAAAATACACCTGACATTCGGATAGACATCATCGAGCATGCCACAGGCCCTCTAATCAATATGCACACTCACACAAAGATGCACACACATTGCAAATCCTTCAGCAGTGTGGGAAGGAACACTCATCTATCATTCTGATTGAAAGTGATCACTGTTCAATAGCACCTTGGCTCCATTCTCTCTACATTGCGTTATCTCCCTGTCGATCATGATCTCTTGCATATGACACTGATAGATTTAAACGTTTCTCACTTATTTTTCTTAACCACTGAGAGTCTTTTAGATGAAGTGTAATGAAGAAAGTATTTTCGTCTTTCATTCTCCTTGTTGCCCTCTCCTTCTGCCTGCAGATTATGATGGGGGAGGGCCTGATGTACTGCATGCAGTCCAAACTGAAGACTTGTCCAAAGTCAGAAGGCAGCATAAATGCTGGAGGCTGCAGCTTCAACTCCTTCCTACGCAGAACCGTGCGATTCGTCGGTGAGTCCAACTGCCAGTCCTTTTGGGGTTTTAGGCTGCTTGCAGGACTTAAGGCCACATTCTTATTCAAAGCACCGTTAGTTACATGTGTAAGGGTTCAAGACAAATCATAGTTGATGGCCATCTCTGAGGATGCATGTGAGATGATTAATCCAGTACCTGCTTGAGTCTGACAGCATTGCATGAGCACCATTCAAATTCATTGTTATTTTTGGTGTATTTCTTTCTGTTTTAAGTCAGTTTTTCTTTCAATTGTCACTAACAAAATAAGCAAAATAAAATAATCATTAATGCAGTGAACAATCAATCAAAGCAAGGTCAGTGGAAGACACATAGTACGCAAACCACAAAGTTAACATTATTTGCTGTCAGTAGTTAGGAGCAAAATGCTGTTGTTCTTAAGATGGAAATCAGTTTTGGCTCATACAATTTATGCAGCTTTCTGAGCCCGCAACTTTATTCCCATTTTAATGTAGAGAAATAAGCTAATTACATGCATTAAATGAAGGGTGGCTTCAAACGAAATAGGCATGATATCATACTCTACAGGAAATATCTGGAGGCAGACTTTGAGCTTTGAAGTATAAACAGTAATTAATTCACCTTGCCAAATGTCTCTGTCTGCGGGAAAGCTTCAAAATGTGACAAACTGAAGGCTTTTGGTGTCACTTAAGGTCGTAGTAAATTAAGCATAGTTTGCTGCAACTACACACATTCATAAATGAACATTTCAATGTGAGGAAACCACCAGGGGCTTTTAGTTCATTTACGGAGGTGTTCTTACTATCTCTGCCTCTTACCTCTCTCCCTCAGGTGTTCATGTATTCGGTCTCCTGGCAACAGCCCTGGTGACAGATGTCATCCAGTTAGCTACCGGCTACCACGCCCCTTTCTTCCTCACTGTCTGCCAGCCTAATTACACAGCCCCAGGAGTGTCATGTGACAACAACGCCTACATCACACAGGACATCTGCATGGGCAAAGACCAGTATGCTATTATGTCAGCTAGGTAAAGCATGCACTTACAACTAAAGGAGAAAAAACAGAATGTCTCCATCTGCCTGAAATCAAAATTTGCACCATTGTACCTACAAAACGACAGAAAAGCTATTAAGATATATTTAATGAAGTCATTACAGTACATCGTTAGCCCTCCTGTATCAAATCTTACCTGTATTTCAGCTCTCTGGCTCAGTGGTCTGTTGCCTTATAATAAGATTAAGGCAATGTTATGCTACCCGGTATACTGTCAACATGCCTGCAGTTGGGTGGATCTCATAATTATACATCCTTTATCAGAAAACAGAATATAATAGCCCCTTATTGTCATTGTACATAGTTACAACAAAATTGTGGGTGCTCCACCCAAATCTCTGTGCACTCAATTATACAGGAAATGTAAAAATAAATAAACACAAAAACTGTAAACTATGAAAACTAATTTGCATTTGATGAGGATAACAAGATAAAAAAAGAGGAAGTGAAGGGATCTCAAGGCTGCATTGTAAGTGGCTGGTGTCATAAGTCACCACCTCTATTCAGTGATGGCTGTTCACAGTGGACAAAGATGGGCTCTTTTACTCCTCTTTCAAACCATCTGTGAATGGTGAACACTGGCATCCTCAAAGCATGCCCTTTATCCTTTATGTGCAGAAGCACAGCTGAGTCTTATCCTATCGAGATGGCCCTTCTATGTTGTGCCATGCGTTTGTGGAGTGGCTGTTTGGTTTCTCCAATATAGAGGTCCGATCACTCCTCACTACACTGCACAGCATACACTATGTTGCTTAGCTTGCGTTTGGGAGTTTTGTCCTTGGGTTGAACCAATTTTTGTCTTAAAGTGCAGCTGGTGTCTATAGCACACTGGGAAAGCTTTAGAGATGTTGTTTAAAATAATGCAACTTTTCTTATTAACAACCTACTTCTTAGTTAAGTCAAATGTTTATTTTTTTGCAGGAAGAGCTGCCGCTCAGCTGCAGTATCTCCCTCGCAGGTGATATGGCAAAGTTTGGGTTTTGAAAATGCTCTTTAGCAATGCAGTTCATAACAAGCAGACATAGGCCAGACAAATAAGCCCCAGTATATGGGTATGAGAGGCACTAAACACGCACACACAGGAAAGATTACAGCTAAATAGAGTTGATACAGGGATAATCCTTGTAGTACAAGTGCGTATGCTAGCACTGCTATACTTGCCGGGACTCTTATTGACACACTGCATTCTACTAGCTACTCACCCCAATGTCTAGAGGATTAGCAAGACATTTTCTATAATACCGATGATGTTAGTTTTTGCCATAACTAACATCGACTTAACCTAAATATAGTTCCAGCCTTGATCCTCCAATTCATTGTTTTCACCTCCTCATTATAGGAGGGCAAGAGTGGCTTTTTCCACTGCCTCTGAATTATTTTTCACCATCTTTGTTTCACTAAAGTGCAAGAAAAGAGTAAGGCACTGTATGTGAAAATACTTCTCCAAATCCTACCTACAAGCACAGTGGAAAAATCTCATGATTCCCTCCTTGTCCACAGCAGCACATGCTGTCAGTGCTCAGTCATTTAAACTGGCAATACACAGTTCTGATTAGATTAAAGTCACAACATTTTTAATAATCTAACTGCCGTATTATTTTCTTGCCACTACTGGCTCTGTAATTCTGACTAAAGTGAAACTAACAACCAGTGGATCAATGTTATATAGCTGGCTAACATTGTTCACGCCCACTTTTGCTTTGACAGTGAGCAATTTCATGTCCTTCGCCTTCCAAAACAACAATAAAGGCACATCCAGATCGAAATAAAACTTTCTGTGCTTATTTCTGTGGTTTTATCCAGTTGGTCGTGAAAGGGAATGGGTTGTATAGGGAGGGATCTATACATCAGTAAATTGCTGCTCTGGTAGAAATTTTCTTTGTGATGCAAGTACTGCAGGGGCTGTTGCATGTGGATTGCATGTGCCCAAGACTTGCAAGTTGTTTACATTTTTTTTCCTACTTTGAGCGGCAATCACAATCACACAATCACAGAACAAAAAGATTGAAATTTGACAGGACTATCCTGCAGTTCTATGGCATGTCCAGTGTTTGACCTGCATGTTTGAACGGTGTCTTTGCCCTCTAGGGCTGTATGCCCGGAGGGCAATATGTTTGAAATCTATTCGTAGAATAGACTTTAAGGCCAGCAGAAGTGTATTCAAATTCCAGGCCAAAAGGAAAACTTGGTATTCAAAGGATACTCCTTATGTTTAGCCTGAAAAAGTGGGAAAAGATAACACAACAGTGCAAGTTAAGACCAAATGCAAGATTGCTTTCATTAAAGAAAAAAAAGAAATTAAATGACATTTGTGATTTGATGTCCCTAAATTAAATTTGACCTCAATTCATTCACTCTCCTTTTAATGTTCCCATTAATGCCCAATGGTATTCTCTTTGTGTTTATTAATCTTCACATCCAAGGACATGCACTCAGTCTGACAGGCAGGCACGCAGGTTTTAATGCCAAATGCAATCCTGGCATAACAAGAGCAGCTGTGACAGTTTTATTCAGGTTTAGTCGAGAGGCAATAAACTCACTCAAAATGCGCAAAGCTTTTTTTTTTTTATGAAAACAGAAATCAAGTTCTTCTCTCCTTTTTTTACTTTACTCTTTCATTCCTAACTCTCTCTTTTTCTCCCTTTAGGAAAACATTTCCATCCCAGCATGCAACGCTCTCTGGCTTCGCTGCTGTATATATCTCTGTAAGCACTCCCTTTCCCTTAATTGCTGTCTGTGTTTGCCTAAGTGTTATGTCTTTGCGCGATATTTGTTTGCTTGTGAGTATGTGTGTGGTTTATTTGGTGCTTTTTTATGGAGGGCTGATTCACTGTAACCTTAATATGATATATAGTTAACCATGTTTAGTGTTATAAAATCCTGGATGATACATTAGCATTTTGTATTTTTATCCTTGAATTTTACTTTCATAGATTTTCATGAGTTTCTGTAGATGACAATAATTCATTTCTTGGGAGACGATGTGATAGTTATCATGAGGGGAGATGATCAAACAGATCATCTCCCCTCATGATAACTCTCCAAAAGTTCCACTAATTCTTAACAAGCAATACTGTTGGTAATCATATAACTTGTTCCTGTGCATCAGAAGATTCCCCATTGAATTTAACTGTCACGTCATACACAGTGCATAGATTTTCAGATTGCAAATTATCCTCATGCTAAAGACATATCTAAATCAAATAAAAATAGACAGGAACTGTCAGATTGAGGTCAGAGTTTGCTGTTCATTGTTACAATTTAGTGCATATTTTTGTTATTCTGCAATCTGCCACTGACTGCAGCAGTATGTGAACTGTACAGCAAAGTAGCACTGTCATTTTTCCATGAGGTAACACCCTCCCACACACACACTCCTCCACCAATGGCTATTGCGAGCTACTGGCCATATCACTGCTGCCTCAGTGAGCCCTGTATGAGCTCATTAAAGCTCACTGGACAGATTTTTGACGAGAAAAGGCAGGGGAGGTAGAAGAAAGCAGCTGTTTGGTTTGTTAGAGGTACAACATGTTGTCTGATCATTGCATTGTAGCCAGGTCATTTTTTTTTCAGTACTGTTCATGATTGCCCAGCAAATCAAAATCAAAATTTATATATTTACTGTGTGTCTCAAAAACTTTTCTTCCAATTTACAATGAAAGAAAATAAAGAAAGCACCTAGGGAGCATCGCTCCACAAGGCAGATAGTTGGTTTAAGAAGTGTCGAGAAAATCTGCATCAAAAATAACTTGCATCTCTCCAAGCTGACAGATTTTCCCTCTTGCATTGCGAAAGGCAGGATTTTTATGCACAGCACTAGATCGACAAGCTTGTTAGAAAGGATATTTTTTGCAAAGCCTGCATTCTGTCACTCAGCTGTCCTCCACTTTATGTAATCAAAATATGGTGTGCATGCGTAGAATGCCCAGTGACTCTAAATATATTCGCTCCCTTTCACCGCCTTTCCTTCTCACTCATCAACTTTACTTTATTGCCAAGGCATTTGTATTCTCAATGACACCACCACACATGAGCTAAAAAGAAATAAGTATAAGACACTTCATTTACCTTTTTTCAAGAGGATGTGACTTGTATAAAAGAGAATTCTTCAAGTAAGAAGAGTTGCACTGTAAACAAGTAAAATTAGTCCAATTAGAAGATCAACACTTTTGAAATAATTGTTGTTAAATATAATTTTATATCCCATTTAGTTTAGCTTAGCTTAACACAAAGAGTGGGATTAAAGAAGGAAAAGTCTGGCTCCAACTACGATAAAACCTATAATATAAACGGCAACTCTAAAGCTTATTATTAAGCTGACATAATGTCATGGCCATGCACCCTGAATAGTTAGGATTTTCTGTCAGTGGTTGACAGGAATCCAGTGGAGACTCAAGAACTTAACTGCATAGCGGAGCTGCACCCTAAACACAACTTGGCTTTTTACATTTCAGTTTCTGTACAGATGAGACAGTTAAGCTATAATATGTAATTTAGTGGGCTTTAGAGGTGCTGATCATAGACTGTATATGAAAGATGGACACATTGCCAATGTGTCAGTACCCTTTGGTTTGTGAACGACGCACTAAAACCTTCAATTTTGTATTTTTATCACTGTTATCTTGACTTTTTGTCTGAAGTGACCATATCTGAACAGAATGATTGAAGTGATCTGCTAGCGTTAACTGGCTTGGTTTTCAGGCACATGCATTCTATATAAATAATAATAAATATAAATAAAATAAGACTGAATTTCACTCAATAAACACCTGGAGCACACATTTTTTAATTAGCCTGTTAATACAATTTACAGCATAGCGAGCCTTATTAATTGTCAGATAATTAAAAATGCTCCAAACATGGTCAGCTCAGCTTAGGTGATGCCCAGCAGTCAGCTTGCGGCTATTTCGATGGACTTTTGGAGCCAGCTTTAAGTGGCACATCATGGTTGGCTTCATTTTTCAGCCCTGGAAGTTGACGCTTGGAGGTAATAGGCAAATTATTCATCTTTAAGAACACAGAACAGAGCCAGGAGAGCTGTTTCTCCATTTATGTTAGGCTAAGCTGACGGTCTCCGGACTTTAGTTTAATATTTCACAAATAGTTATGGTGTTAACAGCTCATCTAACTAGCATATTATTCTATTAATATCTTCTTTTATTAACTTCATGATTAAATCTACATTTGCACTACACCCTCTAAAGTAATTGTCTTGGTGCACCTGAGGTAAAATTATCATAATGCCTTTTAATCTTAATCCAGGCGTCATATGTCTCAAATGTCTGTCCTTTGCCAATATACTGTGTGTGTGTGTGTTTGTTTCTCTCTGCAGATGTATTTCAACGCCAGCATCAACAGCACTACTAAGCTCCTGAAGCCGCTGCTCGTCTTCGCTTTCTGCATGGCAGCAGGCCTCGCTGGCCTGACGCAGATAACTCAACACCGCAGTCACCCAATAGACGTCTACGTGGGATACGTCATTGGAGCCGGCATTGGAGTCTACCTGGTTAGTTTGACAAAGTGCACAAAAAATTGTATGAAACGCATAGACATTGTCTCCTCCAGTCAATCACTATATAATCTGGAAATAAATTTTGGGGGGGGCTTTATTATTTTTGCTGTTTCCAATTGCTACATTTGTGATTATATAACTTGCTAAAAGAAATTTGAATATGAAAATGTCTACAAATACGTCTTCTATTTTAGGTTTGCGTTTGTGAATTGAGCATCAGCGTGTGTTTGCATCCATTTAGGGATTTGTTTTGTCCACGGGGAGCAGTTAACCATCAGCATGCAGCAGGGTGGGAGTGACAAAACCCACATAAATAGATTTCCTTAATAATGTGGTTTAGCTGTTTTGCTGCGACTGAATTGTCCCATTGTATTATTCTAACAGTATCACAGCATGTGCTAACAAACGCTTCTTTCTTCCATCACCTCTCCTCCCTGTGTGGCTTCCATATATTTCTCTCTGAGCATTTTTTTTTTTTTGGCAGGCTATATATAGCTTTTTCTATTATGGAGGGAAGGGAGAGGGAATGAATAATCCGATAAGAATTTTCTGGAACAATTTCACACTTCGTTTTAAGAAAACTTGTCGTTGCCATTTTCCACGCTTCCCTCCTCCCCGCCTTCTCTGTCTCTCTCGTCTTTCACTTTTTGAGAGGGGGAGTATTTCCTCTTGTCATTAAAGGATGAAGAAAGGGGAAGAGAGGAATTCTTGCTGACCTCAGAAGAACAGCAGGAAGAAGAGATGCCTGTTCATTCAAACTCTAACCACTAATATAAAAATCAAAATTTGCCCTCCTAATGATTAAAGAAAATACAATTTCATGCTCTAGTCTTTATTTAAAATCCTGAGTGCTTCTGTTTCCTCATGCATTTCTCCTTTGTCCCCCTGTCTCCTTTTAGGCTGTGTATGCAGTGGGAAACTTCAAAGCCTCAGAAGAAGATGCTCCCTCTTTACAAAGACTAGCTTCATCCCAGCAGAAGGATGGTCTGAGGGTGTTGAGCCAGCGAAGCCATGACTCCCTGTACAGGAAGACTCCCAGGGTGTCTGAGAGCAGGGAGGAACTGGGGGTGGGGTTGGGGTCTGGAGCTCGCAGTAAGGTGAGGAGGGAGAAGGCGTCCCTGGCCTCCCTCAAACGAGCAAGTGCTGATGTGGAGCTTCTCGCAACCAGTCGTCCCATGGGCAAGGAAACCATGGTAACTTTCAGCAACACCTTGCCTCGAGTTGCAAATGGCAACAGCCCCATCTCGCCCTCAGAGGAGCCAGTCACTACCCAGCGTCACATGACCTTCCACGTACCCTTTGACCCACAGAGGTCTCGGCAGCTGGTGTCAGAGTGGAAGCAGCGCTCGCTGGAGCTCCGCAGCCAGAGCTCACGAGACGAGGAAGAGGGAGTAGATGGAAGAGATGGAGGAGGTGAAGGAGGAATGGCTGCAGGTGAAGGGGGGAACAACAAATGCCATCTTCTCTTTATCCCACAGTGCAAGCCAATACCACCACACCTACTGGGGCAAGGATGGTCGTGGCACCCCCACTTGTTCACATCCCCGAGGAGGCCTCTCGGCCACCTCCTGTTTCCCCTAAGAGTGCCAAGACCCGTGCCAAATGGTTGTCACTCACAGAGGGAGGAGGAGTAAAAGAGCCTGGAACAGGGCCCATTGCAGTGTCGACTCCCCGTGTGCCCAACACGCAGCCCAACCAGCCTCCCAGCCAGCAAAGAGTCACACAGGTGAGGCAGAAATTAGAAAATGAAAGCCTAAAAGCAATTACAGCAAGATTATCTTTAACCATAATTTTTCATACTTTATTTTTACATGGCATGTAGCCTATTCAGTTTAGACAGGAACAGTGATTTAACAGCTGTCATATGGTGTGTAAACTACATACATATGATTTATTTTTGTTGGTAAAATCAAAATAACACTGGTCAGAGCAATTTCACTGATTAGTTTCCAATATAAATCAACCTCATAAGGATTCAAATGCTAATTATAACTAGAGTTAAATCTTATGAAAAGTCTTTTAGGGGCATTTAATATAATCTAACATGTTTACAACAATAAATACTCCTCTTTCTGGATAGCAATTATGTATTTTAGTTTCAGCTGCTCTTATATATGCATCCTGATGAGATTTTTTTCTTTTTCCTGCAGGTCATAGCCATGTCAAAGCAGCAGGGTCAGGGGCCTGTTATTTCTTCCACTAAGACATCTGAAGGTGGCTCCTCCTCTGGCCCTGGCTCCAACTGCTCCGAGTCACCATATTACCGGATACCATCTGATCGAGACAGCTGCACTGGGAGCAACCCAGGGAGCATCGCTGGCAGTGGGAGCATTGTCACAATCGACGCTCATGCCCCTCATCACCCCGTGGTGCGTGTGTCAGCCACTAATGGCAAGCCGTGGGAATGGAGAAACACTATCAGTGGCAACATGATGACCGCCGACCCGACGGGTGACAAACACCGCGCAGCGCTGCAGCGACAAGACAATGTCAGTCACTACCGGGACTACAGGACACTCCCAGTGAAATCAGACTCCCTGTGCTCCTCCTCGGCCAGCGGCAGTGCCGACGGAGGAGCAGACCTGCCTCCCCCATCTTTTCCCACTTCCTCATCCCCTCTTCCACCCCCACCTCAGCTGTCGTCATCCCCTATTCCACCACCGCCCCCTCAGCCGTCTTCTTCCCCCTTGCCTCCCCCTCCACAACCAAGCTCCTCCCCAATGCCTCCGCCTCCCATTCACCCCTCCTCCTCTCATATGCCTCTGCTTCCTCACCCATCCTCTCAGATGTCTCCCCCACCCCTCCCATCTTCCTCTCAAATGCCTCCACCTCCTCACCCCTGTTCTCAAATGCCCCCACCTCCACACCCATCCTCTTCTCCCTTGCCTCCTCCACCTCATCCCTCTTCCTCCATTCCTCCACCTCCTCACCAGTCCTGCTCCAGCATGCTTCCGCCTCCTCCCCACCCTGACTTACTGATAGATGGCCACAACCAGTCATTGTCCCGTACCTCCACTCTGCCTCGTCGGCCCTCTGTGTCCGCCCGAAGCCATGCTGAGCAGGAGCACTACTACAAGGCCATGCAGAATGAGAGGATGTTATAGTAAAACCTAAGAGATGAGAGACACCATTGTAAAGTCAGAGATTATACTTGGAAAGACTCTTCTGAAAGAGACAGTGAAGAAAAGTAGGTGGTGATGGGTGAACAGAGATTTATGACTTTTGAAAAATGACAAAGTGGTTTAGAGATCCTGAATCTGTGGCTGAGGACTAGGTGAAAGTGTGGCAGCATAAAAATCTTTTTTTTTTTTTTTGCTTCCCCTGCACACACACAAACTACCCACAGTGCTAGCTCAACAACCCTGACCGAGAAAAGAACAGACAAGAGAAGAAAGGGAAGTTAAAAAGAGCGGGGTGAAAAATTAAAAACCCTAGTTTACCTCTGGTTTCAGCACGCACATCCTCTGTGTTTCAAAGGAGTCGAAGAGGCTGCAGCTGAAAGAGCTATCACAATGAATGGATTGGAATTTGCTAAATCAAGTTTCCCTTGAGAAGGGGATGAGAATCAGAAAACAAAACAACTACAGGCAATACTCGCTTTTCTTGAACTTGACTATCTGTTTACACACAGAGAATTTGCTCTTGTAACTAACTACAAAAGCCTTATTTCAAAGCACTCAAAAGCTATGGATAAAAGAAAGAATGACACAAAGTCAAGTTCAACCGCAGGATTAGGAATACTAGAAAATAGCCACAACTCACAAAGGCACAAGTATTTACCTCCCTAAATAAACAAACCACATGGCTAAATCTTGCGTTTGACATCGAGCAGATGTTCTGGTATTTACCAGAGGAAGCTGACTTAAGAAGCATTGCTTCTCGATGGCAAGCAAGAAGGAGGAGAAAGGGTAGGTGTGAGGAGGATCATGCACAGTTGGGCACCTCTATAAAGACGTCACTGAATGGATTACTGTTGTAAAGATGAGAGGCAGTGGAATGGAAAGAGAACTGTTCCTAACATGAAGAATGCGGCTGGGTGCAGCACAGCAAGCCAGACACACGGTCTGTCTTTGCTGTGCACGAAACCTTCCATGGAACGGAGCTTGAAGCTGCGCTAAGGAGATTAACATATTTATCAAACCATGCTAGTGCACTCTTTGTATTTTGGCCCTCTTGCAAATCTCAGTAGTAATGGGAATGTTAATGGAAAGCTGCCCAGCTAGTTGTGTTGCCCACCGCAACCTCCAACAAAATGGTTACATCAGGTGCTGGTTGGATGGGCTAGCTGGCTTTGTAGATCAGTAATAAAACATTCTTATGAGCAACTTTTTAGTTGTCAGGTTGTAAAAAAGTCACCGGCATGTTTGGTTTCACCTTTCTTTCTGATTTATTGGGAAGCCCTAAACAGAAAGAACCCAGTCGATGTATTCATAAAATAGTAAATTTGCAACTTCACACTCTAACCATCCATTATCTATACCATTTATTCTTCGCAGAGTTGTAAGAGATTATCGAATATACCTTATTAGAATGTGAAACTGAATTATTCCATTTTATATTAAATAGGCTCCCAGTTTGTTGAACAAATAAAACAACCAACCTGCAATAAGACAAGCCAGGCTTTTTTTTTTTTTTTTGGAAATATTAATAAAACAATCTTAACTAAAGATTCACTTCCTCTAGACCTTTCATCATACAGTCATCAGCAAATGTAATTGTCCATAGCTGCCGTGGAACCATAATGTTCAGACAAACTATGGGCAAAATGACATTAATGAAGATAACGTAATGTAGTGGAAATGTCCAGTATAACTGTGCGAGTGGGTCTTGAATTGAGATTGTCTACTACTGTACACCAGGAAATGTGGTCAAGACAGTTTCTTCAGTCTTGTTTTGAAGCCACAAGGTGAGCACATCCGCCTTTGGCTGCAGAAAAATGGATGTGACGAGGGTGGGCGGGTCACACTGTGAAACCGCATGCTCATTGGCTAATGACTGTTGTTTGAAAACTCATTAGGCAATGGTGCGGTTTCATACCAGAGATAATCCTCCATTTTAAAACATGGTACAAGCAAGATTTACAAAACAGACTTAATTTTTTTTCAAAATAACCCAAAATGAGAGACTGAGCCTATAAACACAGGAGGGGGGAACTTACAGAGGTCAAGACAGGAGGCTGTTTTCCCATTGACGTCTACAGGACCAGAAGTCGTTTGGCATCCACAGCTATCGCCCTCTGGTGGCTTTCAGATAGAATGCAGGATTGTAAGTGATTTCACATTGGCTTCATTTTTCTCAGTTGAAAGCGACTTTCCATTTTTTATACTGTCAGTGGGTCAAATATAGTGCAGTGATTATGGGCCCGAAATAAATAATTTACAGAAATTATTTGAAAACTCTCAATAATTGATTAATTGCACTCAGTCTTTTATCAAGAAAAAAAATGCTATTTGAGGATTTCAGTTACATAAACATGAATATTAGGAATATTTGTAGGGATTTGAATTGGTTACTCAAAACAAGCAATCTGAATGTGCCACTGGAAAACTGTGACTGGCATTTTTCTCAGTTAGTCAGAAGAATCTGTGGCGTTATCACTCAGTAAAATATTTCTTAAAAAATAATTCCAGCCCTAATTATACACTTCGGAGCAAGATCTGTAAGCAGGAAAGTTGAGCACAACCAGTTTGTGTTCAGTCAGTGTACTCCTGCCCTTTATGTGTAATGATACTTTTGTATAAAGTTGTTATCCAGTTCATTTTTCTGTCAGCAGATATTCTGTCTAATGACAAGTGCTTTATTTTACACCATTATTTGATCGTTAATGAAATACAGACTCTAAGACACACAGATGACGTTGGTTTGCACCCATGCACCACAACACCTGAAGGATACATGAACTGATTTTGTAAAGTAGGAAGAGGCTGTGTATTTTGTAGTGGCACTCCTCAGGTGAGGAGCTGGTAGATAAAGTTGCCCGTCAGTTTGTGCTGCATGTGTGTACGAGTGTGTCCTTTTTATAACCTGTGCTTCAAGTCTGCATTGTTACCTTTTGACAGACAGACATGCTGGTGATTATCATACTACGTTGACCCATTTTGACTGTAAATATACTTGACATTACTTAATATTATTAATACTATTATTATTCCACAGTCCTCTTTTATGGACTAATGTTTTTTATCTGTTGTGATGTGTAACATTAATAACCTCATTGAATAAAAAAATAAGACTTCTTATATATGGTTTCATCTCGTGGTACTTGAAAGCAGAGTTGAGGGTGCGTATGGCACGGCTCAGAATGAGAGGGGGGGTCAGTGCCGGAGTAGCTTACTAGCTTACTGTTACTCTAATGAAAAGGATCTTTGTCATTGATTCCTTGAGAAACTCGCTCGTTCATACACTCATGTTCACACACTAACACAAATACACATAGCCGGATAGCTGCAGCACAGCCACATTTGCGCCTTTCCTGTGGGCTAGTGTCAGGTTTCCATAATGAATTCTGCTAGAATGTTGGTAAATCCCAGTTATCCTGCAGGGATTCAGCAAGCCTCAGTTGTGGTCTTTTTTTCTGTGTGTTTGTATGAAAGAATTGTGTAAATGTGTACTTTTCAACAAAATGGGGGGGGCACAAAACTGAGCCCCTTTGCTTATTTAGATGCACATTATTTCCTGATCCACGTGCATTAGATTGGATGATTATCCAGATATGAATCAGGGTTTCAGTGTATAAGTAGTGCATGGCCCAGATAAAGCAAGGTTGTGTGTCCTTCCAGATATGTGTCAGATGTGGGTATTTGTTTCTTTCATTTGAATCCGTGTCTGTTTGTCTCTGAATGTATGCATATTTGTGTGTGTCCAGTGCTCTGGAGCATTGAGCTGTGTGATGAGGGTGTAGAGGTAGTGGGGGTGCAGATGGTGTAGCATGGCCTGAGGACAGTCAGCCTGTCCATGACTCACACTCTGCAAGCCAGCAGCTCTTTCTCCCTGTCTTCTCCCTTCTCTCTCTCCTCAGTGGCCCAGAAAGCACAAGACAACAAGTGTGTGTGTGTGTGTGTGTAAAACTGCGGGAGGCAACAAAAAATGCAGACTGAGCTGTCTGTATGCATGTGTCTATTTTTGTGACCCTGTGCCTGTGTATATACTTATACTTTGTGTGTGTATGTGTGTGTGTGTGTGTGTGTGTGTGTGTGTGTGCGTGCGTGAATGCGTGCGTGCGTGCATGTGTGCGTGCGTGCGCGCGCGCGTGTGTGTGTGTGTGTGTGTGAGAAAGTGGCTGTGCAGGAGAAGCTGCTGACATCCTTTTCAGGACTGGTTTACCACTGCAGAAAATCACAAAAGCCTTTTGTCCACAGCTCTACTTTTATCGTACTCTCTTTGTCACTCTCATTCTACCTGCTGCCATCTCGCACAGCTTCTCCTGAACCTTTACACATGGAGAAAATGGATTTATGGCTTTGAAGCTCCCAAGGCTCTGCTCTGAAATTCCTCAGCTCTCCGTTCCATGAGTGAGGGAGTGCGGTTCAAAAGGATCATAAAGATCATTTTACTTTCAGGCCAATCAATAAAGCATGCACGCGGAGGGGGGGGTATTTTTCTGAGAAATAAAGTATTGATCCCTGTGTAGCATAGCAAGGTTGTCACATTCAAAATATTGCCTCGTGATTCACTTCCACATGAAAGAACTATATTGATAATAGAGCCTGACCCTTAAGAGTTTTTCTATCAAGATTCATTGCTGAAATAGTCGAGGAACCTGTGTTTAATGCACTCGAAAGGCTTCACCAATTATAAAAAGGAAACGAAAGTGATGCTTTTATATTCCCATGGTGTGATGCTTGTTATAAATTTCAGCCTGGGATCCTCCGAAAATTACATTTAGTCTCACAAGGGCCTTTTAAATCCTTTTATTTGTGGACCCACCAGGCTCAGACCTTGCAGCAATCTCTTTTGGAACTCCAACTTTAACAGGCCTTAATGTGCCAGTCAGACGTCTACCACCACAGCTGCAGGCTAAGACTGACATTTCTATGAGATTAGATTCACTGCGTAGCTTGTTTCTACCTAGGAGTTCAGAACAAGAACGTAAAATCTATAATATTTCAGGTTTTATGTGACCAAATTTCATCCAGATATATATTTGAGGATGGAAGCTAGCTATCTTACTATTTAAACCTCAGGATATGGAAGGTGATAAATGTCTTACCAGGATACTAGCTATACCAATAGAGCCCAGCTTGAAGCTGACAATTTTATCAGGCTGTCTTCACCTCACAAGGCAATTGCTGCCCCCTGCTTCAGTTGTAGAAGCTCAAGTTTTAACCTCACTGATTCTTTAGATGTTCTTTTTTTAATTAAAAGGTCTGCATCCATGCTAGTAGCTCCATGAGACTCCATTGGGGATCATAATACTTTGAGCTGAGTTAGGCTGTTAACATTTACTAAAATGCTAAATGCAAAATGCATTTGCATTTATTGCTAAATGCAAATAAGTCTATATGTTTCCAGGGCTTGTGTTAACCAGATTTATACAGCATTTAATAAGGACATGAAAAAGGCTTCTGGTTGAAGGGGTTTTCCTCTCAACACGGGTACTCTGTTTCCAAGGTGTTCCAAAAGCATTTTTTACAAATCACAAACAGCAAGGTCAGGAAGTGCCAGCATGCACCACACCATCAAAATCTTTCAGAAAATGTGCTTTTTTTTTTTAATCAGTGGAGAGTACAATGTGAGTAAATATTTGCAGCTAAAATTCAGGTCATAAGAAAACTGTATACTGCATAAATAAAGTTAGGCTGGTAGAACCATGATTTAAACATGTAGTGGAACTCCATGCAATGTGGAGGAAGAGACCACTGTAGTAGGTGCAGTTCTCCTTTTTTCTGAGTGCTAGGATACTGTCCCGGCTTTCCTGTTAACAGATAGTCCTTTATTCAAAGGTTTATGTTTATAGCTCTATATAGCAGTTATTTGAAAAACATGTTAGGGTTCATTTTTTTCCCCTCTTTCTTTAATATTCATGAGCTATTTAAACAAAATTGTGTGTTAGGACTCTGGAAACAAAGTTATACTTCCTATACAAGCTTACTAGCATAGCTAAAAACTCAGGAAATCCATCTGCCTAGATGCAAAAAAACCCCCAAAAAAATCATATGCAGAAAAAATGGGAAAATAAAGCAGTATACAAAAAACTCCTTGAAAGTTGACTTTGCAAAGTTCCACAGATTTCATGCGACAGTTTAAAGAAACACTCTGCTAAGCAGAGAATGTATGCAAGTCCTTTACCCTGCCTCTCTGTACGTCTCTAATCATTGTTGATATGAGTGTGTGTCTGTCTCCTCATGCTTCCCTGTGAGAATTGTGGAGATAATGATGGAACAGTTTTCTCCTGTAACCCAAATACAAGGGAATATACAGAACATACACATAAAAATTTTTACACATTCCCATGTACATATAAAGTGCCTTCATACAGGAAACTGTAGCTGTTAGTTAGGCTTTGCCTTAGCCAATACACTTCATTGGACTGGGCTTGTCTTTTGTGGCATTTTTTACTATTCCACTTTTGGTAACTGAAATTCTTGTGATTTATTTGTCTATTGCTTTAACACTTTCACACTGTTTATTGAGTTTCAGAGCATGTGCATTGGACCTATACAGTTCATGGATTTAGCTTGCATGCTTACTAGCTTTAGCTGATAAGTCAGAATTACACCCTCTGCTCTAAATGCATAGTACCCAGCAAGACTCACTAGAGGCAAACATCATTCTTAATGTTCACACATAAATGCACACAAGCACACACAAATAAAACATTCACATATACAAATACACACTTGCCTTTATGCTTTTTTTTTCTGCATGCAGACACAGAAGAGGGGGGGTTGGAGTACAGCAGCACTGAGCACTGATGTGGCTGTGGCCTTACATGCATGAGTAAGACTTTACAGTACATGACTTCAATACCCTCCAGGCTTAGGAATTGGTAGTAACACACTGACACAGTTATCAGACTGGACTAATTGGGTCAGGGAATATGGGTGTTTACATGTGTGCATGGAAACCTTTGTATGTGTATGTCTTAATATGTCAGTGTGATCCTTTGATGCATTTGTTGGAAACCTTATGCACATTCACCACCCTCTCAAATGTGGTCAAGAAACAAGATCGTGATGACATGGATGTCAAAGTCCATCTGCTTGTTTGTGTTTGCATCTCTTTACACATTAAAATGACTAGATATACTGTATCACATGTCCCTCTTGTATCACCTCTACTCCACTATGTTTTCTCAAATCCATTAAATATCTTTCCTGCCAGGAAAATCTGTTAGATGTGTCAGAGTTTCCATAGCTGCTCTTGGCAGAGGATCATGCACTCTTACAACTGTCTGACCCACTTTCAGGCATCACATCCCTACGGTTAAGATGCTGAGGGAAATAATGTATAATACACAAAAGCACAAACATTTAGCTTACTCTTGCTCATTTGCACATTGCACCGCAGTCACCATGCCACAATAATATGCTTCGCCAAATCTACAGCATGCATGCATGCACACTGATGTAGCTTAAAAAACAAAAAAAACAAAAAACAAAGACAGTTCCATCGTTAATCCTGTCTAAATCAGTCGGTCTGGGAGCATCAATTTAATGAGTAAATTAGAGCACTGTGGCACTACACTCATCTGTACTCAAGCCTGTGATCCATCGTATTTTATATCAGCTACAAGCAGGGGAGTGGAGACAATGACTGCATGTTAATGTATCTGATTTGGTTAAAATGTGTGTTTCTGGGTATTTTCCAACCTGGCACCCATCCTCCATTTATTTGCAATGACAGGGTTTGTGGACTATGATCAGAGGTGAAAGATCTGAATTACAATTTTCATTAAATAATGGAAATGGATGAGTTACAGAGCTCAAGGAGGGAAGAAAAGAAGGAACAAAGAAACAAACAATGATAGAGGGACTACAGGAACAAGTAAGGGAAGAGGATGGAAAGAAGGAATCCAAAGAAGGAATAAATGATGGATAAATGGCAGAATACACAGGAGAAACCTACGCAGGGATGAACAGCTAATCAAAAGTGTGATGCACAGAAGGATGAAATTATAATTAAAATAGAATGATTAAAAGGGAAGGAGAGAGGGTGATGTGAAAAGGAAGCAAAAGAGAATGAACAAAAGCAAAAGAAGAAGCATGAGCAGAGGGAGGAAGGGGATTAAAAATAAGGAAAGAAAATTAAGGCGGTATGAGGGAAGGAATAAAACAGGGGAAAAAAGGCAAAGAATAAGGGGGAAATATGGGAATGAATGGGTGTGTTGAACATATGGAACAAGCAGAGTAATGTGGAGAAGAAATAAATTGGTAGCAGTGAACCTGGCAAACTCGAAAAATAAGACAAATGAAAGACAGAATAGAAAAAGTTTGAGGCAAAAGAAAGCAGAAGAGAAAAGCCAGAAATAGAAAATGAGCTACTGTGAAGAGGCAGTTAGGTAAGAGACAGAGGATGAAAAACAAGAAATGGCTAAAAGATTACTGAAGAGAAAGGCTTCTTTTTAAAGTTCAAATGACTTCACGGGTGAAATAAAAGAACTGTCACTCCACTGTGGCTCCCAGTTGAGCCTGGAATGGATCACTGGCTTCGTTACAGTACTCATTCACCTGTGTAGCAGCCACCGATTAACACATTGTCACATCTGATGCCAGCTCAATCTGGCACCAAAGGGAGAGAAGGGGGTAGTAGTGATGGTGTGCATAAGATTAAAACCGAGGGACAGACAGATTGAGAAAGAGAAAAGAAAATGTGAGACAGAGGTGTGCATGTGTGCATGCATGTGCATGCGTGTGGGCAGATGCAGTGATGGAACAGCAACAGTAGGTGTGCAGCTAACTGATGCCACCTTATAATGGGGCCAACACTTTGGTTCACACTCACACATTTCCATTGCATGACCCTTATTATTCCCACTGATTTTATGGCAGCAGGGGGCAGTTTGTGGGCACATTCAAAAGACAGCCAAACACAGATATACAGATTTGGAAGCCAAAGCTCGTCTTCAATTATTCATATTTGGTCTAGTGGCGGAATCCTGGAGAAAAGTACAAGAGAAGTAAAAGAGATGAAGAATGACAAAAATGGAAGATGAGGAAAAGAAGAAAATCAGAGATGAGGTAAAAAAAAAAAAAGAAAAGAAAAGAAAAGAGGGTGGGGAGGGGTGTGAGAAAAATTACCTCGTTTAATGTACTTCAGTGAAACAGCTCATTATAAACCAGCGCAACAACAAAAAAGAACAAAAATTCTCCAGCTCCTACACACGCCCACACGCACTGGCACAACAGCATGGGAGAATACAAAACAATCTAGAGTAGCCCACAGAGGCACGACTGGTATTTTAAAGCATCCAGTGAAAGACAGAGATGCAGGCCAGAACAGACGAAGCAAAAGAGAAGAGACGAGAAAGAAGCGAAAGATTTTGCCACTTTCCTGGAGCCAGTACACCGAGGGTATTCCAGGATGGAGGAAACTCTTCAGTTCTCTCCCCCTCGACCACACATTCGCTTATCCATTTCACTTTCTCAGCACTCCTCCCCCTGCTGTGGATTGCACCCCACCTCCTCTGATTTTACTCAGTTATTTTCATTTTGGGTGATTTCTTTTTCTGGTGATAGTTTATTCATGACCGAGGTTCTGAAAGAGAGATAAGAAGCCAAGTGCTGAGCTGGCCTCGAGGGCTGCAAGAGCTCCAAGTCACGCTGCGCGCACAACGACACAAGTCACGTGCACACATGTAAACACACGAGAAAGCGCTCAGTGTGTAAACCCATAGGAACACCAAGACACACGTTCGCGATGCATGAGTTTCCCATCACAAAAGAAACTGAGATATATTTGTGAGTGAAACTCCCACATGGCTATCAAATTGAGAAAGAGACAGCTCTCTCCCTTTGTTGTTTCTGTTTGTCAAGGAGAAATTTTTTTTTTTTGGAAATGTCAGTACCAAAACAGGCCTGACCCTTATCTGTCAGCAGTGTTTATCATGATGTCATGACAGGCACACACACACATCACATGGGAGGCTGTTTCTTTTTCAAGCCCCCCCCCCTCCTGTATATAGTTGTGTTTGTATGTTGCCTGTTTTGTGCTTCCGTGTGCATACGTGTTAAACTGCTAGAGGGTGTGAAGGATGGGAGACGTGAAGTGCATGAAATGAGCAAGAGACGATGAAACTGAGGTGTTTGTTTCTCTGAAACTAGTTTTAGTGCTTATTATTCTCTCACACGGGCTCAAAAAAAACGTAGCCACTTTCCTATTTCTAGACATCCCAGTCCCCAGACAATAGACACAAATCTGATCTCCATCCCAGTCTTTCGTCTTCACTTTTTTTTTTTTTTTTTGCATCTTGACAAATTCTAAGGAATGAACTCAGAAATGCGACAGTCTGGCATGGCAGCGCCACCAATGTGATCACAGTGGTGGATCTGCCTGAAAATAACCAGCCACACTTATACTAAGAATATTACACCATGTTTTTGAGAAATCATCTTTGTTTTACTTTGCTGTACAGACATCAAAGTGTAGGTAGCAACATTTTCTCTGCCCCCACATCAGCTGTATTAAGTTCCAATAACCCACTGTGCACGCATAACCATTCACCTTTCATTTGTCAATCACATTTAGCTCAGTTCTAAAACAGATATTTTCACACAATTCAAATCAATTTGCAGATCAGAAGCCTATGAGATAGGACACCTGAAAGGACAAGAGAATAAGTCTGAAACTCTAGCACCACCTACTGTATGCTGGGTGTAGGTGCAACATGTTTTCAACGATAAGAGGAGGCAGATGTGAAATTATTAGACAAAAGCAATGCAAATGAGTGACACTGAGTAAAAATTGTTTGGATATATACAGAGTCTTTAAAAGAATGCAAGAAATAGCAGGTAGATGGCTAAGATATCCAATTTCAAACTCACTGCTCCAGGCAGTAAAATCATTCACCCTTCACCCAGCAATTCCTCATGCAAGAAATTTTAAGGAGTCTTGACGATGAGCCTTTTCACCACTAGATGGAGTTGACGGAGAAATAGTAAAACTGGGAGGAATGGCGCTCTCTCCTCCAGTAGAAAAGCTGGATTTCTTCCCAGTCTTAGGCTGCACGTAGTTTTAAAGCACCACTGAAGTAGACAGCCTGGTTCCTTGCACGTCATATGGTTAAGGCTGGCGAAGAGCCAGTAGGGCACCCGTTTTGGAGAGAAGGACCCTTATCTCAGTCAATGCGCGCAGCTAGGGCCCCCTTTATCTTTGCAGGGTTGGGAGGCGTATCCTTTCCCCCTCTGCACTACCCTTCACATACCACTCTGTCTCTCTCTCTCTCACCCCGTACCCTGACTACAACCTGCTTCAGACGACGCCCCACAACCCATGAGATTCCCACCCAAAGCTGGACCAAGTCCGCCGTGCGTCTTTTTCGCTCGAGAGGAAGCCGTCGGGGTCTTATAATTGCCGGGCTGTGCGCGCAAGCTGCCCCCGGCATCACCTCAGCAATAACACAAGGGGTGCCCAACCAAAAGAAGAAGAGAAGGGGGAGGAGAGGAAGGGGTGTGAGAGTGTTCCAAATTGACGCTCGCAAAATAAACAACACGACACCTCGTTTGGAAGACGTCTGCGGCGGGAAGCAAAAGGGATCTGTAAACTGAGTAAGTCGTGATTTTTCAGCGCGCTGCGGTTGGTGATGTGTTTTCCTGTAGCTGACCTGCTTTTGGTGATTTGTCCAGCGGCTGGGTGTGCAGCGGCGGAACATTTAAGCGTCGGAGGTCTGACATAGCGGGACAGAGGGGTGAAATATAAGGGCGGATGAAATAAATATGTATATGTCTAACAAAATGCTGGCTTTTTTTGTACTGGTGAAATTCCTTACTGTAAGCACCGTATTGCTGCATTAATATCCTATGAGGTTACAACTCGTAATCACAAGAGGCGCAGCATCCTTCAGTAAATTGAAAATAGCCTGCTTGCGCCTAACTCAGCGGCTTAGAGTTATTGAACATCTGCAATATTATGTCATATCTTCCTTTATTGCATGCCCAGAGGGCCGCCTCACACTACTGTACTTCCAATGGGGGCGACAGGTGTAATGGGAAGACGTGTTTACGCGGATTCCTGTGATGATCCATCATGTAATATCGATCTGTTGTGCGAGGGAAGTGTTTCAGGGTGTCTCTTTTTTGTTGTTGTTGCTTCGACGGTAAATTTCCAGTGGAGCCAGCCGTGCATGGCCGTCACTGCACGGGTGGAGAGATGCTGACTGGTTACAGACTGGGAGAGAGGAGAGTAACAGTGTATTCTGTGTGTGTTGTGATGTGAGCAGTCCCCTCCAACATGGCGCTCATGAGCTGATAAACCTTGGCCATTACATACTCCTGTCTGGAATTTACACCGTGCAGTGGATGAGGCTCTTGGCTTTATAGTAGCGGCGAATGAAACTCTTAAATAGACGACGTAAGCTCAAATTCATCTAGGCGCAGGCTGCCAAGAGTGACAGAGCCTGGCTTCTCCATCCTCCCAGATTATCACGTAGCCTGGGCTGGTGTGTGTGTGTTCTTCTGTTTCTATTCCTGTCTCTGAAGAGAACAATGTCAATAGACCAGCTCCTTAATTTTTGCCCTGTTTGTGTAATTATGTTTGATCACAGCGGGTATAGGCAGGTTGTGTTTTTGTTTGGTCTTGTGTCCATTGTTGCTCCGCGGGGCTTGTTGTCTGCTGTAGAAAACACCTTTGTTGACAAGACCAGCCCTTTGCATTATAGCGGAGAGTTCATAATCATAACACGCCATAATTTCCTCAAAGTAGCAGAGCCAGGACATACAGTAATCTCTTAGCTATGTTCATCAAAAAAGCTTAGGAGACACCTGTTTGATTCCTAGAAATGCTGTGAAAAAGTGCATGGGGGGGGGGATTTCCGAGGTTACTTCAAACCAGACATTTCATCCTCTTGCCAGGTCAGCCATCAGAGTGCTGATGTTGAAAAGGAGCCAAAATTAATTGATCTCAAGTCCTAAGAGCCTGTTTGCTTTGAAATGAACATTAGTGTTTATTGTCAAATAGTGTGCAGTAATGTAATTGTGTTATTTTCTGGTAAATAGAAAGTAACACAAAGTGCAAACCTCAGCACATAAGTTATAATGAAAGTATAAGAATATAGATATCAGTTATGTAACGTGCTATTTAAGGATCATTGTAAGATTGAATTTGTAAGAATTAAGACTACATGGTCAAACAAAAAAAGAGAGGTGGGATATTTGGTTTATTAACAGCACATCCTGGCCTCTGTTGTTTCATTTGATTGTATAAGCAGTTAAATCCACCCAAGGCCCCAGCCAGGCCACATATGAGCAGAGGGTCTATACCCAGCAGTCTGCTGTGTGTGTGTGTTTGTGTGTCAGCAACTCACAGTGGAGCTGACAGCACTTGTCTTGCCCACCCAATCATCATTATGACATTATGACTTCGGACAGTCACATTTTTGTCTTTGTCTTTTTGTATTCTTGCATACGTGCAGCTTTGTTTGTGCATTTCTGCCAGTCATTTTGCACGTATGAGTAGAACAAACAGATGGATTGTGCATGTGTGTGTTGATGACTGTGTCCTGCCCTGGCAGGCTTGGTACTGGGATGGGTCTGCTTTCACCAATTTAGTTAGGGGAAATGAGCCTGGTAACTGGAAGGTCATTCATTCCTGTTCATGGGCTGTCAGTAAAAACGAGGTGAAATGTGAATGAGTAACACTCTTTACTCCCAACTAGCTGCAATCAAAGTGCCTTTCAGGAAGCCAACAGGCTAATTATAGAAATCCACATTGAGACAAGTCATACTAAACAGCATCCAAAATACACCTACCTGTGAAGTCACAGTGATATAGCCTATACTAACTAAAGTGGCTATAATCACCATTTTCAGATTAACGATGGGATACATGAATACTTAACCATTTTAGGGTTGTTCAGCTCATTGTTTTTCACACGCATGAGCATGAATTTGAGTGACATCCCATTCTTAGTCCATAGGGTTTAATATGATGTCGACCCACCCTTTGCAGCTATAAGAGCTTCAACTCTTCTGGGAAGGCTTTCCAGAAGGTTTAAGAGTGTGTTTATGGGAATTTTTGACAATTCCTCCAGAAGTGCATTTCTGAGGTCACACACTGATGTTGGACGAGAAGGCCTGGCTCACAGTCTCCGCTCTAATTCATCACAGAGGTGTTCTCTCTGGTTGAGGTCAGGCCTCTGTGGAGCCCAGTCAAGTTCTTCTACACCAAACTTTCTCATCCATGTTTTTATGGACCTTGCTTTGTGTGCTAGTGTGCAGTCATGTTGGAACAGGAAGGGGCCATCCCAAAACTGTTCCCACAAAACTGGGAGCATGAAATTGTCCAAAATGTCTTGGTATACTGAAGCATTAAGAGTTCCTTTCACTGGAACTAAGGGGCCGAGCCAAACTCCTGAAAAACAACCCCACACCATAATCCCCCCCCTCTACCAAGCTTTACACTTGGCACAATGCAGTCAAGCAAATATCATTCTCCTGGCAACCACCAAACCAAGACTCATCCATCGGATTGGCAGACAGAGAACTGTGATTCGTCATTCTAGAGAACACGTCTCCACTGCTCTAGAGTCCAGTGGCTGCATGCTTTACATCACTACATCCGAAACTTTGCATTGCGTTTGCTAATACGAGGCTTGGATGCAGCTGCTCGGCCATGGAAACTCATTCCATGAAGCTCTCTACGCACCGTTCTTGAGCCAATCTGAAGGCCACATGAAGTTTGCAGGTGTGTAGTTATTAACTCTGCAGAAAGTTGGCGACCTCTGTTTACTATGCTGACCCCGTTCTGTGATTTTGCATGGCCTACCACTTCGTGGCTGAGTTGCTGTCATTCCCAATCATTTCCATTTTAGCAAGAGAATTTCTACTAAATATTCACAGGTGGCATCCTATCACAGTATCAGGTGGGAAATTCACTGAGCTCCTGAGAGCATCACAAATGTTTGTAGAAGCAGTCTTGGTTTTATACACCTGTGGCCATGGAAGTGATTGGAACACCTGAATTGAATGATTTGGATGTATGAGTGAATACTTTGCACAATATAGTGTATATTTAGTTGCAACAGGTAGGTTTTCGAACAAAGCAGGTATAATGAACAGCCCCTACACTAGCTGTCCAGTGCCACACTGAATATACACAAATGTGTGAGCAGTCGGTGAACATTTAGTAGCTATGAGGCTTCCCTTAAAAATAGCGATGGGAATCAGATTACTCCAAGCTTATCAATTCCTTGTATTGTTTTCTGGCACTTGAACATTACAAAAGAGTGGTGTCACACTCATGGCACTGGGCTCATATGCAACCCTTGACACTTTGTTCAAACTCTGAGATAATAAAGCAGTTCTGTTGATGCCAAAAAAAACCCAAACTGTGCAGACCTACTTTTTTTCAACACAGAGAAAACTGATCACAAATCTGTACAATAAAAAGACACAGACTATAAGCAGAATAAATATTGGTGTCAGTAAAATGAAAGCCTTTTCAGGATCTACATTTACTCTTTGTATAAAATTCAGTTAATGCAGGTTTAATGCAAATGCTTTTGGTTTGGAGCGTGTCTGTATGAATAGTGATAATAGATCTAAATTTAAATTTAGCATAGAACCACCACAACTGTTGGGTTGTAATTTTCTAGAATTTCTGTGGCATAGATTACAGGAGGTCTATGATGGGTTCACTTCCTGCCCTGAGCAAGTAGCCCCATAGTGATGGATATTGTTAATTACCCTCTCTGACCTTGCCATCATTAAGAAACCATTTATGCAGTGGTTACAAAATCAGATCCGTAAGCGAGTCGTGGAAAATGAATGTCATGCATTCCAAATGTCTTTAAACTTACTGTCCCATTCTGAAAGATGGTATTGTAGGGCAAAAGAGGAAGTGGAAGTGAAAGCTTGCTCAGCAAGCATACAGAGTTATATGGGGTAGCATCTGGGCCAATAGTGCTGTGAGATATTATTAGATAATGCCTTGCAATCCACCTCGCCCTTTCTGTCTCTGTGTTTTTTCCCCCTCTTTCTCTTAATCTCTCCCTTCCCTTTTCCTCCTGGATAGTCACTTTTTCTTTTTCTTTTTTCTGGCTATCTCTTATTACAAATCCCCCTCCTTGCTGCTTTGTCATGACAGATAAGGCAAGAGAGGATTTGTTTTTTTCAATCTCCTTCCAGCAGATAGTCTGTCTTCTGATAAACTGTCATTTTTAGCCACTAAGTCGTTTTAATCTCAGAGGGAAGTGTGCTCAGCAGTATGTGTTTTGCACATTTGTGTGTGTGTGTGTGTGTGTGTGTGTGTGTGTGTGTGTGTGTGTGTGTGTGTGTGTGTGTGTGTGTGTGTGTGTGTGTGTGCACCTACTGCCCGAAACATGTGCACACCCACATGCTCATATGACTATCATCAGTGTTGTTGCAGAGATGATATCAAAAGCCCTATTGATAAGCAGTGGATCATCCTTCTTTTTGCTCTGTTGATAACCTCATCCTTACGGCACATACATGGAAATGTGGTTTTAAGGAAGAAAGGAGGATGAATATTAGTCGTTGTGCTCCTGTAAATGAAACTTTTTTTTATGAAAAGAGCTTGAACAGGCTGATCTTGGACAAACATACTTAGTATAAACAAGTCCTTGAGAGCCTTAAGTAGGGACTGAGATCGTGCCATAAGGGAAGACACCTTTTAGGCCTAATGGTTCCTGCATTAACATTGAGAGGGTGCTCCCATAATGTAAGTCCATAGGTTTCCGGATATATAGAATTTGCTTATTGACCATGGAGAGCGCACCAGGATGCAGGAGACAGGCCACTACTCAAATGGGTTTTCTATAAGCATAAGAACCGTGCTGTCAGCAGCTCATGTTACACTGTTTTTGCAAAAAGGCTGTGGAATAAGTCAATAATTAGAACCACTATCTTGCTCTTTACTTGTTCTCTTCTAATTCTTTGAAATATAGTGTCAGACACAAACTAGAATTTATAGAAATTTTATGTAATATGTTTGTAATTTACCACGGTCATGTGACTGATTCTTTTTTAATCTGCTACCCAAAGAGGTTTAACTTTTGTCCACAACTTCAAGATTATTTGTCCTAGAAGCTGCTGTTTTATAGCAAAGCCAAGACACAACCACAGATGCAAATATGAAATAATGGCTACTAAAATCCATTGATCAGGAAATTTGGCCAGTATTTTTTTCCAGTTAGAGATTTTTGTCTGTTAAATGTCAGATAATAATGAAAAAAATGCCAGCCACGTTGTTTGTTTTATTCAACTAGCAGTACAAAACAATTTCAGTGACCTTTCAGGAGACAAGTGGAGCATCAGAAGAGAAGCAACAAATCCTCACATCAGAGAAGTTGGAACTGGTGAATATGATTTGAGTTTAAATCAGATGGCAAATAATCTTATGAGTAATTAATTGGTTAATTGTTACAGGTGTACAGTGTGATCACTGCATCTTTACAACTGCGTTTTTTTGTGCAGAGTTAAAAAATTTCACCTTTTGTCATGATCCACTCAGCCATGTTTGATTATCTAAACATTGATCCAAACAGGAGTCTTTGACGTATCCCGTCACACAAATATCAGTGACATCAAAGATGCCACGAACTGTATTTCTACCTTTGACAAGCTGAAACTGTGTTCTGACCTCCACGGCTGTAATTAAAACACTGTGATCCATCATAAAGTGTCACTGGAGTTGTGGACTCAGCATGCACTCTGTGGATATCTGCACCTTAACAGGCAAAGATCACGACTCATCAGTTTTGCAGTGTAGGGTAATGAAGGTCAAGAGTGGTCAGGCGAGACTAGTTGATGAACAGGAGTCTAGGGAGATGAGACAAAGGGTGGGGACATTGTCTCTGTTGAGGATTTTTCATTAGGTATTTGTAGGAGGCAGAACAAGGAAGTAGATGGTGGAAGAAATGTGAGAATGGAGATTTTTGGCACATTAGGAACTGAGTAGAAGATATACTAAGCGGTCTGTATGCTTAAAAACGGTGCCTGAAAACCTAGATTTTTTTCACACATCGGAGTTGGATGCAGGGCTGCATGAGGGTATTTCTGTCGTTTTCAAATCAAAAATTTCATATCGACTTATTGGGCAGCAGTGTGAAGGTTGAAAAAATAGGGCTGGGTTACACAACACCTTCTCCATAGCTTTATGTCACATCTGTGAGAATAACACTATAATTACTTACAATGTAAGATTGTTTGAATTTATGTCACATTGTGATCAAAATAGTGTGACCCCCACTGTGACAACAAGCTTTTGCCCAGGAATAGATATTACTTTTGCTGTTGGGCATGATGGAACTTGTTTGCATGAAGCATATCTTCTTCTGCTTCTTCTCTTTAGGGGTCGCCACAGCAGGTCATCTGCCTCATCTTACCCTAACCCTAGCATCCTCCTTTGTCACACCAACCCAATATATTCACTATCCCTTCTTTGCACAACCTGAGCTCATATACTCTGATATACTATACTATACTATGCTATACTATACTATACTATATTATACTATACTAATCTCGTCCCTCCCGGTCACTCCCAATGAAAATCTTAACATCTTTAACTCTGCCCCCTCCAGCTCTGTCTCCTGTCTTTTGTTAGTAACAGGTCTCAATACCATATTGTAAACCTTCCCTTTCACGCTTGCTGCTGTCCTGTCACAAATCATCCCTAACACCCGTGTTCCACTCTGCCTGCACTCTCTTCTTCACCTCTCTTGTGTGCTGTTTGTTACTTTGGATGGCTGACCCCAGGTATTTAAATTCAGGTTTGCCTTTAAACCAGCTACCCCTTAAGGTGCTGTAACAGGCTGTGAAATTACAAAGCAGAAATAACCACTGGTACCAAAACGTCAATTAAACAGGCCTTAGAAAATATTGCCGTTTTCACTCACACCACCATGATTTTAAAAAAAAATTTTTTTAATTAAAAACACACATGCCATTCTTGAAGTTTGTGCACCTGTACACAATTGGCCAGTTGCTTTTAAAAGCAGGTGTGGTTGATTGTCTGCATTAGAAAGTTAGAACTGAGAGATGCAGACTATCACTTATTTATAACTAGAGGGGCGCGCGAAGAGCACATCCTCTGCCAAGGCCAATTCACTAATGATCAATTTTAAGAAAGCGAACTGGATTCTCACCCAAAATTTAATAGAATCTTTCATTGCCCATGCTTCACTTCTCTGCTAATTTTAATGAAATTTCGTTCGATTGCTTTTTCCTAATTTTGCCAACGGACAAACCATAAAAGTGCTTTGAGTGGTCAGTAAGAATAGTGAAGTGTTGCATAGCAAATACTGGTCCATTTACCATTTATATACACAAAAAAAAAGGCCTTGACTCTCACTTTGGTAAATGAGTTATACAGATCACAGGAACACTTTTCTGTGAATGCTAATTTTTTTGTTACTTTGTACTAGAAATCCTGCCACCACATATATAAAGTCTCAGTTCATTTATTCTTCCTTTGACTCTGAAACAAGTAAGACATCAGAATTATTCCGGTTTTCCTCGTCCCAACTCATGTTTCTCAGTCTTTGTGTGAGTTAACATTTGCCCTCCCGACATGGATGTTACACAGTAGTTCACTCTCTTTTGTACTAACAGAGCTGTTATTTATGGGCAACCTCGAGGGAGAAAGGAGTTTTGCCCTCTGACCCTGGAATGCTAACATGTGATCTCAGCGGACTTCCTTCAGTTTTTATTGGCACTGTGCTGTTTATATTTGGCACAATTTGTATTCTGCCTGAGATATAAGGATGCAGAGCTGCATGTGTGGTGGTGGTTGAGAAGTCATGGTGTGTGTATGTGTGTAATGGCCCGGGGCAAGTGTATGTATGTGTGAGTGCATGGCTAGGACAGAGAGGCTGGGAGCAGTATTGTTGTCACTGCGCTCTTTTGGCCCGAAGGAAGGAAGCCGTGGAAGTGGGGAGTAGAGAGAAGGAGAAAGAAGGGCCACTCCAACACAGTCAGTATGATTGGATTTGAGATCAGCTTCCTTTTCCAGAATCTTTCAGCTTTTTTTCAAATGGAGGGTCTGGGTCATTAAGCTCAAAAGTCATTTTCACCATCATCCTTCTTTCTCAAGAGGAAGCATTTTCTGTTGTTTTGCATGTGTCTGGCATGCTTGTTGTTTCAAAAACAGCCAGAATTGACAGTCTGGGATCACATCTGGGATTTCTCCAGATTTGGAGAGTCAATAATACTGTTTTCTCTTTCTTTCTTTTTTTTTTTTTGGCTTCCCACTTTCTATTTTTACACAGAGGTTACTTTTTGTGACTGTGCGTATGTGTGTGTACACCATGGAGTTTCATTATAACTGGAAAATATTTGTTAAAAGGTTCTTGCTGTTGAATTATAGCCTGAGTGAACACATTTCTTTCCCAGAAGCCAAAAAGGACTCTGTAGAAATTTTATTTTTTAGAGTGCATTCTATAAAGGGCATAATTAGAAGCTGTTTTTTTGTTTTTTGTTTTGTTCATTTGTTGTAACTTGCTAATAGTAGGAATATACATGTGCTGGTCATAAAATTAGAATATTATAAAAAAGTTGATTTATTTCAGTTGAAATAAACACTGTCAAGTCAACAGTGTAACTGACCTGATATTTTCTTTATTGTAAATTGATTAATAAGTGTTTATTATTCTGCTGCAGCAGTAACGCCACTAATGCTTTTATTTTGAAAGGCTTATAACAACAAGGCCGTAAACCGATCGTACAAGATACAAACAAATGACTCTACAGGATTTAGAGCATTTGCTGATTTCATTCAAACATGTCATGAAGCTATGCCCCACATATAAGGTTTAAACATTCTCAACGATTGTGAGGAGAACCAAAAACTTGTTCAGAAGTTACCAAACTGGGCAGCAGCTAGGTGGAATCGTCAAGCTACTCAGAGCATGAAAGAAAATGGGAAGTTTCCAAGTTTAAGAGACTTTGCTGAGTTCATGTCTTCTGAAGCAGAGATCTTGTGCAATCCAATCACATCATTTCAGGCTCTCCACTCCACAGATTTCACCAAAATCACTGGTAAAAGTTACCAGAAAGAAAAAAGGCTCACCTCCAGTGTTCTCCACACGCAGGTGGTAACAGAGATGTATGGTTATGGTCAGTGTTCCTATTTTAGACATGTAAGCAAAGATGATAATGTGCATTGTGCTCTAGTTATAGCAAAGACCAGAGTTGCTCCTATTAAAGTAACAACAATACCAAGACTTGAACTAACAGCTGCTGTTTTCTCCATTACTGCAAGCACCATGCTAAAGGATGAGCTTGGATTGACACCGATTGATGAGTATTTCTGGATGGACTCTAAGGTCATTTTAGGCTACATCAATAACGAAGCACGTCGTTTTCACACATTTGTCTCCAATAGAGTTCAAAAGATAAGGCTCAACAGCACCCCCCCCCCAGCAGTGGAGATATGTTTCTTCTGAGCAAAATCCGGCAGATATTGCCTCCAGAGGTTCAAGTGCAAGTGAGCTCATTGCATCAGACTGGTTCAAGGGGCCACAGTTTCTGTGGAACAAGGAAATCCCTCCAGGTGCAGAGATTGACATGAACGTACCACTCGGGGATCCAGAGGTTAAAAAGGTACATGCACTAAACACGCTCAAAACGGAGAAGAAAGGTTTATCAGACAAACTGACAAAGTTTTCCTCATGGTACAAAGTTACTCAAGCCATAGCTCGACTGATTCGCTGTGCCAAGAAGGATAAAACAACAGGTCACAGTACAGTACAGGAAGGACAAAATGCACAATGTGTTATTCTAAAGGATGTACAAGCAACTGAATATGCAGAGGAGATAAAGTTGCTCCAGCATGGAAAGGCACTTCCTCTTAAAAGCAAACTGTTTCACATAGATACTTTCCTTAATAGTGATGGACTCCTTAAGGTGGGAGGAAGGCTCCAAGATGCTTCATTCTCCTCCAAACTGAAACATCCAATATTACTTCCAAAGGGTCACCACGTCACTCGACTAATAATAGCTCATTTTCTCAGTAAAGTGCATCACCAAGGGAAAGGACTGACAATCAATGAGATCAGGTCAAATGGAATTTAGATTCCAGGCATCAACAAAGCCGTTGCAAACTTTATGCACCAATGTGTAAAATGTCGCAGACTCAGAAGAGGCACAAAGGAACAGAAAATGTCTGATTTTCCAAGACAGCGCTTAGAGCCATCTCCACCGTTTACATTTTGTGGAATGGACTGTTTCGGTCCCTTTCTAACCAAACAAGCTCGCAAAGTACACAGACGTTATGGACTTCTTTTTACATGCCTTTGTTGCAGAGCAGTCCACATAAAAATGTTAGACGACGTGACTACAGACGCCTTTATCAATGCGCTCCGCTGTTTTATAGCCATAAGAGGAGCAGTCAGTGAAATAAGGTGCGATAAGGAAGCAACTTTGTCGGAGCTAAAAATGAACTGCAGGAAGCTTTAAAACAAGTGGACTCTAACCGTATTACCACATTTCTGGCCGAGAAACAGTGTGACTTCAAAATGCACATTCCTCATTCAAGCCATACAGGAGGTGTATGGGAAAGGCAAATCAGGACAGTTCGAAACATTCTGCGCTCAACAGCTTCATTTTCATCAGGCAGAATGGATGACGCATCATTAAGGACATTCTTTTATGAGGCAATGGCGATTGTGAACAGCAGGCCTCTTACAGTGGACAACCTCAGTGACCCAAACAGCCCCGAGCCATTGACCCCAAATCACCTGCTTACTATGAAGTCAAAGGCAGCTTTGCCCCCACCAGGTAAATTCATCAAAGAGGACATTTACGTACGGAAAAGATGGCGGCAGGTGCAGTACCTATCAGAACAGTTTTGGTCACGTTGGAAAAGGGAGTATCTATCCAACATTGCGACAAGACAGAAATGGCACACTCCAAGGAGAAACTTGAAGGCTGGAGATGTTGTCATGGAGAAGACGGATGATTTACCCCGCAATGAATGGAGACTAGCACGTGTAGTGGACACAGTGACTGACAAAGACGGACTTGTAAGGAAGGTAAAGATTCGCTTTGGAGAAAGGAAGATGGAGAAAGGACTATGTTCCAGTAAACCTTCCATAGTGGAACGCCCGGTGCAGAAACTGGTTCTGCTATTAGAGACTGTTTAACTACAATTTACAGTTTAAGGTTCATTCTTTCTTATGGACTATGTGTTTTCATAGAACAGTTAAGGCTACAGGTCATTTCATCATTAGGAAATCATTATCGCTCCATTTGTTTACCAATTAAACTCTAATGATTTGGTGGGAGTGTAACTGACCTGATATTTTCTTTATTGTAAATTGATTAATAAGTGTTCGTTATTCTGCTGCAGCAGTAACGCCGCTAATGCTTTTATTTTGAAAGGTTTATAACAACAAGGCCTAGGCTGCTGAGGGGGGTCCCATAATGCACTGTTTCTTCTCATTCACCTTTATTTACTTGTTTATACTTCACTCTGTACTTAATCATTATTATTAATCTCTGGCTCTCTTCCACAGCATGTCTTTTGTCCTGTCTCTCTCCACTCAGCCCCAACCGGTCGCAGCAGATGACTGCCCCTCCCTGAGCCTGGTTCTGCTGGAGGTTTCTTCCTGTTAAAAGGGAGTTTTTCCTTCCCACCGTCGCCAAGTGCTTGCTCATAGGGGGTCGTTTTGACTGTTGGGTTTTCTCTGTGTTATTGTAGGGTCTTTACCCACAATACAAAGCGCCTTGAGGCGACTGTTTGTTGTGATTTGGCGCTATATAAATAAAATTGAATTGAATTGAATTAAATCGATCGTCGCGAATTGCAGCAGTAGCCCGAACTCAAATGTGCAGAGAGAAGGTGTGCTCCACGGTCAAGGACGGAGAAAATAATTATTAAGAAGTAATTTTAAGTTGTAGATGGTTCCTTAGCACCTGGTTGATGAGGGAACAAGGTTGGAATTTGCATTTTGTTGTGTCAGTGCATATTTAGTTATATTTTACGAAGCATATAGGTAGCGCTTAATGGTTGCAGTTACGTTCGCACCCACTAGAGGGTGCTAATGCGGATTGGTCAAAGGGTCACAAGTTGCATGTAAGGTCATAGAATGTTCACACTTGGTATATCTTCTGTTAATTCATGGTACAGGAAATAATAGAAAACAATGTTAAAAGGTCAAAGGCAATATACTGTTTGAGTTACTAATGGTATTTTTATTCTGTATATTCGTAGCTCTTACGGTGTGTTCACAATGCAAGGCAGTTCAATAAAAGGATTATGAAACATCAGTTTGAGAGACCATCTTTTCAACCGGGATGCTACACAGAGCCATGTCCCCAAAGATAGAGGAGGGGAAACGCCAGAATTGAGCTTCGTCTTCATAGGGAACACCCTCTCCTCAGTAGATCTCTGCCTGCAACGCAGATGCGAACACCTGAGAGAAGAGTGGACTTTGGCATGAGAGTTACTGAAATCGACGTCTGGGGCTCTCTTCCATGTAACTGTCTTTGATCACTACTTACAACCTTCCTCTGATTAATGAAACGTAGGCTGTGTTGGAACCATGAACTGTGGATGTTGTTTTTGAACTCACGGGACTTGTTGTTAATGGATGATTACATTTGTACAGTATTAACACAATGCAGGGCAATAAAGCAATAACTGGGACAAAAATAATTAGATAAAGTAAGACCTGAGTTAATTTGGTAAAACATTATTTCAGATCTCTTTGTTTTTCAATGTTCTGGTTTGGAAATCACAACTTTGTCCTTCCAAAATAAATTAATTGTTTTAATAATAAAGTAAGAGAGAAAAAGATTGTTGCGTGCTTTTAAGAATCATAAAATGCTTCCTTCTAGAGCTGTAAGCCTACAGTATGGTGCAAAAGTCTTGAGCCACCACTCATTTATTTATATTTTGCTTCCAAGCAGCCAGACTTTCCTCGTACTTTTAGAAAAGGGTGAGAGGCGGGGTACACCCTGGACAGGTTGCCAGTCTGTCACGGGGCTAACACAGAGAGACAGACAACCATTTGCACTCACATTCACACCTGTGGGCAATTCAGAATCACCAGTTAACCTAAACCCTAAGCTTTGGACCGTGGGAGGAAACCAGAGCACCCGGAGGAAACCCACGCAACACGGACCCTGGACCTTCTTGCTTTAGACAGTTTCCGTGTCTTTCATTGAATCTATGAAACAATGCCAAAATTAACCATTTGAAAGACAGAAAAGAGCTGTTAGCTGAAAACTTGGCACATGTCAGCATGGTGTGAGGTGTGTGAGGCAACCTAACTGGAAAAGTGGAGGGCTAAAAAACTATCTTCAGCTTGCACCTGTATCATTTCACCGCAGTGTGCAATCTACCACAGAGCATGGGCAGTTTCATTCACAGCGTGCACGTTTGATGTGGCTACGGTCGTGCATGCGCTTGATTTCCCGGGCTACAGAAATCGAAATGAGAACCGGCATGAAGCAAGGAGAAGTAAGAGGAAAAATGAAGATCAAATGAAAATTTGAGGCTTCCGCTTTAACAAAAAAAATCCCAGAATTAAAGGTAAATAACAACCTTCATGTGTTTACATATACAAACTGAAAATTTAATGCAAATTTTCGGGCTGCAAGGATCCCTGAGTAACACCA